>OMLB01043491.1:0-19834 GCA_900302555.1 Myripristis jacobus | reverse complement strand
GAAGAGAGAGGAAAAGGCAGACAAAAAAAAAAAGGAATGGCAGTGTTTTGGTGCTTGTGCCTCATGCCTGTCCAAAGACCTAATTTAATCACAGCGGCAATCCAAAAAAACGGTATCATATATGCTGACGAAACAGCAGCGGCAGTGCAGCTACAGAGAAAAACTTAAGCAGGCTGTCAAGTCTTTCAAGGATGGGTGCAGTGGGGAAGGGTTTCAGGGTGATCCCAGCACAGAGGGATCATGGGTAATCACAGGCACAAGCTGCATGTAGCCGACCCTATCATTATAGAAACCCAGGCTGCTAGGCGGCTGTGACTGTGGCCCTCGCACACACATTCCAGGCATACTGCAGCTGACTGGATCTACAGATGAACTACAAAAACAGATGGGTGTGCATGTGAATATATGATGTGTCAATGTCCATGAAAACAGCTGATTTACACCGGCGCTCCCCTGCAGTTTTTTTTTTAAATTTGTAGTTTTTTTTAAATGCTGATGCTGCCATATATCACTCAGTGGGCGGAGCATGACAATAACACTGCCAGAGAAAGCGGCTTCCCAGTGTTGAATGTACTGAATGGCCATGCATTTAAAAAAAAAAAAGGGGAGGCGGGGGGCATTATGTAAATTAGAAAGTTAAAGTAAACAGGGACAGGTAAGGAACTGTGAAATACTGTGTTAGAGCACACAGGAGCCAGTAAGCAGGGAGGAGACAAATACCTTTCTGCTCCAGGGAGAGAAGTGGCAACATTCGGTAGGGGAGGAGGAGCGGGTGTTTTCAAACTAAATGCAAAGGCAAAAACAAAAGGACAACAAAAACAAAAAAAATGAACTCTCACAAACATAAAGTTGTTCAACATGGACATACAAAAAAAAAACAACAACACTGAGGTAAACTGAAAGAGGAGGAATGTATGGGCTTGGTGCAGACAGGGAAACCCATCCAAGACAGGGAAAATTATGCTTGTGGAGCTGAAGAAGAAAACATGTGTGACCAGTGAGCGGCTGTGTGTTTGAGAGTGTATTAGAGAATTATCAGTGGAACTGGGGGGGCAAAAGCACGGCACTGCTTCCTGGAGTGCTACTGATAAAAAACAAAGATGGCTTATGACCCCATCATCTCAGGCTGCTCATCTATGACGATGCAAAAAACAAAACTTCAAATGTGTGTCAAATGAAATAAAAAAAAAATGGTTATGCTCAACCGAGAAAAGAAAATGGCACACGAAACGTAGTACAAACACAGTCCACTTCCTTCTTTACCTGTGTTTGCACTAGCTGCGTCGAAGCATCTCTAACATGTCGCTCTGGCTGCTTTGGGGGGAAGAAACACATTTTACTCAAAAGCACATTAATAAAGTGGCATGGAAAGCATCTCCATGTAAAGTTCATGAGCAGAGGGACTGTCCCCTTCAGATGAAAAATGTTATAGGGACTGAATTCACACTAAGAAGAGCAAAGATGCATTTATAACATTATTTATATCATATTATTCTATAACACATTATTATAAAAATCAGCACTATATTAAATGCAATGAAATATGAACTGAAAAACCAAAGGAGAAACAATAAGTGCACTCCATTAATTTAATGGAGTTCCTAAATGTCAGCTGTAAGGTCAAATAATTTAATGTGACATTTGCAAATAAAGAGGGAAAAAACAAAAACAACAGATAAATGCCAGTCCTCGAAAAACAACAACAACTGGCTTTTGAAAGTAATGCTTGACAAAACCTACTTTCTGAATCTAAAATCCAAAATTTTGTCACAAAATCCAATATCGCCTTTGCTTTCGCCTGCTAGTTAGATTTTTTGATTGGTGTTACCTGGAAAATACATTTACAGTCATAATTACAATGGAGATACATGTTTTTGCACCAAAAACTTTTCAAGCAGAAGGTTAACTTAGACAGTCAACCTTTAGTTGTTTTTGTTGCTGTGTCCCTGAGTTGCTCACATGCTCTCCTGTTCAACATATTTAAAGGAAATCTTTTAATGCCGCTATAATAAAGTATCTATTGGAATAGGCAGCAACAAGTGTGCATAACATTAATCAAGGTTAACTGCAGGTAGATTTAGTAACATTTTATTTAATGTGGAGCTCTTACCGTCGTCAAATGCCTGGCCCTCTGGTCCCGCTTCTGGGTGTGTGGTGAGGGGTACGAAGGCGCAGGGGGCACCACTGCGATCGAGATGGTGACTCTCCTCTCCCTGCTGCTTCTCTGATGTTGATCTGCCATAGAAATGATGGAAAACTTATCAAAGTCAAAAATGCTCATGCAAATTTAGGTGTAAAATGGTGAGGATTAAAACATTCTAAAAGCCATGAATCAGAGATTAGAGGAACAATGATAGGAAATTCAGTGCAGACACAGGCTACGAGAGCAAATACAGGGCACACAATAGCTATTACTACGCTCTACGCCTGAAGCTCTAAAGTGCAGTAGCCAGTAATGTCCACTAGAGGGCAGAATGACACAACTACAGAAAAACAAGATGCAGACCTTTACGGCGGGAGGCACGTATCCCAGAAGTGGCTTGTGAGATGATGCAAAACAAAAAGTAAAAGAAGTCAGTGTTTCTTTAGGGCATGCAGAAGACAAACAAATAAAAAAATGCTGATCAGTTTGGAAAAAAGCAATGCATGGAGAGAGTGAGGGCACATGACAGAAGGGGCTGAGTGGTGACTCGGGGCCTCACCTCTCTGCAGGGCCCGCAGGCTCAGTTTGGCATGCCTGTGGAGCTCTTCTACACATGCTGGCCGTGTGGAGGGGTGGAAGACGTTCCTCTGCTGGTGCCAGGGGGCTTGGTAGTGTGTTGTCAGCTTACTCTCCACATCCAGGTTAGACACAGCTGTCAGAGAGAGGGAGGAACACAGTGAGACTTATTCCACAAATTAGGCACTTGAATTAGACCAATTTGACACGCACCAAGAAAACCCTCAACATATATCAAGTACTGCACTGTAACAAAGTCAGGATGCAGATGTGACGTGTTGACTGCAATTAAGTTCCAAAAAAAATGCTAAAGTGATACAGCATCATAGCCATTAACATCACCAGCCGCTAAGAGGTCCTTATGCATCTATGACCCTGTAGACCACCTGATGCCATATATTGATTTAACCAGTAACTTAAATTCATTTCTGACTTTTGTTTTAAAAATTAGTTTTATGTCAGTCTGCTTCCTTAGACAGTAAAGGGAGACTGGAGGATGGCATGTGAAGGAGGCCTGATTTGATCCCAAGACATCACTGGTGCATGGGATGTGCCTTACACAACAGTGCCACCAACACAACCCACTGGTTACTGATTAAGTGCAATCCACATAATAGCAATGCTATGGTGCTAATACATAATGGCACTATGAAAAAATTGAAATGCTTGTGAATAGTCTTTAAAATAACCTGTATCTTCAGTTTTCAGTCAGAGAGGACTGTTCACAGACAGAGACTTTATTCCATTCATTCACTGCTTACAGTATCAGCAACAAGCCCCTATATTCTGTAGAAAATGGTTCAAAATGTTCAACTTTTGGTGGAGCTGGAGCCGTGTCATATATTTCTTGCTACCTGCCAGTCAGGAAATTCCTCAAAGTTACATCACATGCAATCATGGGGAAAAAGAATTAACGGCACAATGGTGCAAATGCCATGACTAACAGGATACCTCACACAGGTTGTGTTAACTACAGTAGGTAGTGCCGGAGTCCCTCTAATGATAAATCCAGATGCTTTTCTTTGATGTGTCAGGGCCTCCAGCTGTTATTAGACACCGCGAGCCATTAACAGATCAGGAAAGTATTTATCTGGCACCTTGAATTTTTCCCCAGGTGCCGTAACAATTACTGCTTCATTGTTGTTTTATTCCCCTCTCCTAAAATACTATAAAAAATACTGTGTAATCAGCTGCAGACTTTGGACAATATGATGCAACTGCTCCCTCTTCAAATTGCATACAGCTCCCTAAAGTCTCTTCTGAGCAGGACAAAGACTCAGACAACCATTTCATATAGTTTTGATAATATCTTTCTTGATAACAGCATACGCCAGCAAACTGAAAATTCTGGAAATGGCAAGTACTGCAACAAAAAGGAAGTCAGTGTAATGTAGTGTTAATATGACATTTTATTGATCCACTTCTCTTTTCCCAGATCCCGTCTACAGTGTTAGACTTAAATAACAGTACAGCCATAGGAATTCAGTGCCTTGCTTCAGGACACTTAAGCAGAGTGGATGCTTGCCAGCACCAGTTTAAGTGCCTGACTCACTACGTCACCCTGCTGCCCTTGTATTATTTTTAATAGCCAGGATCTTTGCACTGCATTTATTCCAAGCGGCAGCCTGACTGAGCTCGGCTTGCACTGCGAACAAACCAAAGGAAATGTTTGAATTTCCACTGCAGCATACTTATGGCCATATATTGGTTAAGGTCTGAGCAGGGTATCAGGTTAACCTTACATAAATTTAATCCACAGCCCCTGACAAATGCAGCTAATGACCTTTCCATTACAGTGACAGTCCATTGAGAGCAATTGAGGGTTTGTGTGTCTGTATGAATGTATGTTCCTATGCATGCATTGATGGGTACAAGCATGGATGAAAATGCTGAGCTGCTATTAAGTGCCATCATCAGTCAGCACACTCTTCTTCTGTTTTGTAAAAATACTTCTAGATGTTAACACTGAAAGAAATATTAGAAACAGTCATTGCAAACAAGGCTTTTGGGATCCAAGGTAGTGGTGAAATGGAGGAATAGTAGAGTACAGTTGAAACTTGAGAAAATCAAGCAGAGATAATCAGATAGAACGTTAACTAGCCTGTTAATAATGCAATACTATTACCTACAGCTATACAATAGGGATTAATGGAACCTGATACTGTGACTTTCATTCTCTAAATGCAGAAAACTCCTTGGAGTAATCTCATTACCCCCTCACACCTCCTCAGGTTACGTTGAGGGAGACTCTCAACGCTCAGATTACATGTAGTGCACGTAAGGCCTGGGGTAGAGGGAAAGGGTTAGATATTGAAAAGTGTTGTTTAGCCTGTTTGTCTGGGTGAGTTTTTTTGCATGAAAATGCAAATAAAAGTGATTTAAATTAGCATCTTTATATATAAAGTGCAACAGAAAATCATTTACAAATAAACTCATACCTGTCAGCAATGACAAAGACCTCTCTCCAAAACAAAAATACCCCAGAACCCCTCTTTCTCTCTCTCTCTCTCTGTCTCTCTCTGTCTCTCTCTGTCTCTCTCTCTCTCTCTCTCTCTCTCTCTCTCACACACACACACACACATACACACACACACACAAACATACACCCTTGCTGTGACCCCCTCTTTGCTCTGATGCTTTAGTCATTAGTAAGCAAAAGTATTAAGGCAGACCAATCTAGGTCAGAATCTCTACAGAGCACTGCGGCTAAACAAACTGCAAGTTTATAAGACCAAATCTATGCGACGGCTCATTTTTATTAGGAACAGATAGTGTAATGTAAATGTAATCTATGACTACAGTCAGGTATTACACTGCATATCATTTATGGTATGAATAAACAGATCAGCGAAGGAGCAGTGTGAGATAACATCTTACACATGTGTAGGAAGGATCCAAGTAATATCATGAGGATTAATGCTGCTAATCCTTTGGTTTACCAGACATCTACATCTGCCAGACATACCCTACCTGGCTGACATCTGTAGGCTTGGACTTGACCTGGCAACTTGATTGAAAGACACCCTGTCTGACCTCTATGTCTAATGGAAGTGCAACCACACAGCTTCAGCTGAGCAGGCCCTCACTTCACTTTGTAGTCCAGCCAGAAAACAGCAGCTAAGCCTCTCTCCCTCAAAAGAGATTCAAAAGAGTTCAGCTCCTGCCTGCTGCCAAAGCCCAGAAGAGACCCAGAGCAACATCACACTGAAGCCCCAGCAGATCATTTTGCTCAGCCCTGCTTTGGATCAAAGCCTCTCTCCATCCTGGTGTATGTCAAACTATTGTCCACCTTTCTACCAGTTCTGCTACTGTTAATTTCTCTGACATTAAAGCGGCACAGTCTCTTTTCAACAAATGGCATGTGTGGTGGCACCGTAGGCTTTACACAGCGTTGCTAAAATGCCCAGAAAAATAAACTCCCAGGAGAGGCAATATGCTCATGTATTACCCTGAGACACTCTGATCTTTCCATACAGCATAGAACGTCCCAGAGTGATTTAATAACTCTCTGCAGTGACCCTGCTGACCTGAAAACAAGCTCTCTGCTGCGTCTCCTCATCAGCGAAGAGAGCAGCTGCAGTTGTGGGAGGTGAGCAGCATTACAGAGATCAAAGGAGGATGTCCATGTGCGGAGCAGCACTGCTTCTTGCTTGACTTACTTCAGTCACAGGTAATACTGTAGGTATCTCACTGTATGGCTCTGTCTCAGGTTCCTACAGGTGTGTGTTTGCATGCATGTAGTAATAATAATACAAGCCTGCACTGTCTTTTAAATGCATGACAAATTATGCAATTGTGGTGAGGACTGTGGTGAAAAACCTATAGAGAAAGTTACAAGTGATCTGTCAGGGAGTTATGAGTGCTCTGACCGTGTTTGTCAGGCCTCTCCCCTCCCTGGCTCCCTGCTGAGATATGAACTGTTGGCCTGGCAGTGTGATACCCTCTGACAGGCCTGGTAGTAATGGCTCCAGCAAGCTAAAACCCATCTGACAGGGTAACAGCAACTACGTTTGACTCCATCCCCCGCTCCCTGTTATTGACTTCCCCAGGCCAAAAAACACATTAGGACTTCCTTCCACCAAAGCTCAGCAAAGTCTCTAACTTTTACTTCAATGAGGCTGCGCACAACAATGCTGAAAAGGACTTTAGAAAAGTTTCAAAATGTAAACAAATGTGTAGGCCTATCTATTATTTTAATGAGGACAGCAGTCTCGCCTCGGTGGGGAATGGCCTCTAATGGGAGCGTGGTCAGCTGTTGCCCCAAATGAGGCCAAAGAAAACACACATCAACCCTCAGTCATCTCATTGACCTCTTGCCAGCTTTCCCTTTCTTTCACAGCCGCGCTGAGTGATCTTCAACGTGGCCTTATTCAGCCAAAAGCACTCAACAGCACAGATAAGAGCCACATGTCTGCGGGTGAGAAGAACAGCAAGTCTTCCAGCAAAAGGTCCTTTAAGAATCCAGCAGAAAGAATTTATAGGAGCTGGACTGTCCAATATCACTCTGAGGCCTTGGATCCAAAATATGAGGAGGCCAAATGGATTCTATTATATTTTGGACATTCCTATTGGACTGCACAAGGAGTTTTTGACTGGGGGAGACAGGAAGCTGGACACCTTCTGTCTGGTTTCATTCATTCTGACTTCCTTTCACTAAGAATCAGCCTGAGCACGCTGCTGGGGGGTGAAATCACAGAGTCTATTATCTGCGCTTCAACAGAGCCTATCAATCTGTCCACTTCATCATCTGCAGCAGGATCTAAACTGTGTTGTCAGATCTTCCCATCCCATACCTCACTCGCAGCGCTGGCAGCAGCCCTCCAGGGCAGAAGAAGGGGA
This sequence comes from Myripristis jacobus, assembly GCA_900302555.1. NCBI lineage: Eukaryota > Metazoa > Chordata > Actinopteri > Holocentriformes > Holocentridae > Myripristis > Myripristis jacobus. The sequence goes on along the minus strand of OMLB01043491.1, from coordinate 12,276 downwards.
TGAAAGCCTGCGTCCTCAGACTACCTCTGCCTTGTAATTACTCAGTTTTTTGGCCCAGACAGGAGCCTAGCCCACTCTCACACCCACACTTACACTCACACACCTACAATTTGCCAGCAGCCTGGGAAAACACTGTCACAGATGTCAGTCATTAGGTCACACGTAAGACAGACTTCATTGAACTTCATTGAATAGCCTGATGAGTGACCATATACTGCAATCATCTCTGTGCATTTTATGTGCATAGTCGGGTGCATTGAGGCGGAGGCATCCACACTCAAAAGTCAAAAGAAATATCCTGCAAAAAAATCTCCATCTCAACAAGTCATTTATTCTCAGTTTCACTTTTTTCATGAGCTTTTCTGGTAACAAGTAGAAATATGTTGAAATAAAGCAGAAACAAAGCAGAAAATCCCACTCATGTTGAGAAAATGACATTATTCTGGAAAATCTGAAATTCTGGAAACAAAGTGATTAGCATTGGAAACACGTGGGATTATCTCATCCCAGTGGTAAATTTTTTCACTTGTTTGAAGAAAGACTTTAACACAGAACAGGAGACTAAATGACTTGTCAAGATGGAGATTTTAGGCTGTTTATGTTTTTTTTTAAAATTCAAACAAAGGAAACAAAGGCTCAGACATTGCCGCTATGAACCTTCCTACTGAGCGTCATGGCCCAGAAAACGCAGACATCTCAACATGTCACCAGCAACGTGGCAACCTGTCAGAGGGTAGACTAACAATGCAAATTAGATAAGCAAGTGTGTCAAACACTTAGTTTAGAGAGAGAGCACTCTGAACTTGTCAACACAACACGCTTCTCGTGACGATGCTCAACAAAATGCAGACAACATGCACACATGTCTAACGACTGTAGGCAGTGCAGCAACTTGCACTTTCGGGTCAAAGAGACAGCAGAGCAAAAGAAAAGTAAAGTACATGCAACTCGGTGAATTATACAATACCTTGGGATGTGAGTGCAACACAGCATCCTAGAGCCATGGCGGAGCTGTCCGATTGTCAGTGAGGCATTCAGTTGTCAGTCAGTGTGTCTCTCTCCTGCTCTCTATCTTTGCCTCCTACAGTCACCTGAAATGACTCTGGCCCTCCCAGAGCCATGTCTCTACAGGCATGTCCCTCAGCTCTACTGCCACACACCGACTGGAACATCTGCAGGCCTACTCACACTCCTCCCCCACGTCCCTCTCCCCACCCCAGCCCCCTGCAGCTGGGTACAGATGGCCCAGCCTGCCTCTGACTTGGGCTGCCACTAATCTGTTTCTGGTCTGCTAGAGGAGAGTAGGAGCGTTAATCCAAACCACTGAAACAATACTGGCCGCTTAACCCACAATAGAGGATCATGGAGGGTTTAGAGGAATGCCAAATGATGCGTACGACTGTGAATACTTGCATCCTTCACTTGATTATGGTAAACTGTTACGGTGTAAAAGCAGCGTTATGTTGTATCACTGTGATTCAGTCTTTGGCTAAATTGTTAATCCACTCTGAATAAATCAAATCCAGCACTGTGATGTAAATTAAATGTAAACAAGTGGCGAGTAAATGCAGTAATCTATGGGCTATTCAATAAATTATATCTGACTGAAAACAAATGTTTAGAACAGTATTTCTGGATTAAGGGTGAGATGGATTTTACTATACATGTGATAGGCTAAATGAATGAAGTGAGGTCACCTGAAGCTATCAGGAAATAAAATGTCACTGGTTACTTACTGGTTAGTCTGATGAGAAAATTATCCAAACTCTTCCTGCTGCCAAACACGATTAAGAGTTAAATATCTTTGGAACCATCGAAAGGCGGTCCGGCCCTGAAAACAATGCTGCTGTCCCAGTGAGTGTTGGTGGTCATCTGGTGGAGAAAGTCCTTTCTGAGGTCTGATTAGTAACACACAAAGAGTGGAGTCCCAAGCCAGTAGGCATGCAGTAATACCCGTCTCCCCGGTAATCCGCTCTGAGCCCACATCCTCTCAACTGATGGCAGTGTCGGCGCTGCTGACCCGCTGCAGCAGGTGAGAGGCAGGAGAATGTTTTCAAAGACGCAAAGCACGACAGCCCGGGCCCCTATCGGGACGCTCTGCAAAGGTAAACCCTGAGTGGATCTGCAACAACTGCAACAACTTTGGACATCACAGAGAGGATAATTACAGCATACATGTCTGTGTGTGCTGAGAGGCAATATATACATTTACCCAACATGATGTAAAACGACAATAATCTGAAACAATGTGTCTCACATAAAGATATTTTCCATCATTGGTCATTCCACTGCATCACTCACTCTCGCCATGTGTTTCTGTCTCTTTCCCTGTTAATACTATTGCTATTACTAATATCACTACTAAAACGACCACTACTACTACTGTAATAATGTGATATTAAATTATTAATTCCAGGTTAGTGCTGCAGTGAAATCATTCATGCTGTTAAAAAAATATGTCATAAGTTGCCATTTTGCCCATGAAAATCAATTATTACTATTCCATTTATATTATATTCCATCATATGCACGTGACCTCCTTTAAACAACGATGGTATCCTATTTGGTGATTTCAGTTTGTACCCGATGGAGACGTTTACTGGACAAGATGGTCAAACTCCTAATCTGGTTTTTCAGTGTACATAACAGAGGGCCAAACCCTAGCTTGCTCCGTGATTTGGTGCCAGCTCGGCTCTGAACTGCCAAGGAGTCCGTTGAGATAGAGCTGAAATGTGTTTGATTGCATAGCATTTTCAGTGCCAGCACACGTGTGCCAGAGATTAAGGAAACTTGCAGACCTGTCATCCAACACAAATACACATTTCAGCATGTGCCGGCCAAACAAAGCTAAGACTCACTTTGTAGTGGAAAACTGAGAGTCTGATCTATTGCACTGCATCTCTCTCTCGTCTTCTTCCAAAGTGGTTAAAAATAAAAGGGCCAGCACACCTATTCAAATGTAGCCCGCCTTGCCTCACCTGGAGCTGTCGGTAACTTTGATGTGGGATAATGGGTGGGCCCTGTGACCTCTGGCTGGAATGCGATGCTGGGAACCACAAGGCCAACGGGGGGCTAAATGAGCTATTGTTGCAGGCTGATGCTGCTCTCAGCTCCCTCAGGTACTGTACCAGAGCAGAGGGCTCCTAAGCTGCAATAAAACCATCGGTACACTACTTTTACTATCCCTCAGCTCCACTCGTTCAACTAAAGAGAATAAAAATTTAAATCTATTTACAATATCTTAACTTCTTAAACAAGCAAAGTATATGCATACATTCATTCATTTTTCATTCAACACTGTTGCACTTTTGTGTGGCTCTGATATCACCACAGACGGCAGAATAATTCAGGTGCCTGAAATTGCTCGTATTTAACTGCATTACACTTACGTCTGGCTCCATTTCCTTACTCGGGGTCAAAATGTCAGCACGCGTTGGCTGTGCCACAAGCCCACACATGAAAACGTGTCTGGTGGTGTAACTAAATCATACTAGGGCTTCATGACACATTGGTCTTCCCTCAGATTTTGGAGCGGTGCCTGGACCTCCAAACTGTCTGTTTGTCTGCGTGTGCTGGGAGGTACAGGCTGGCTGGAAATAAAGGGATGCGTGAGGAAGGATGAGTTGGGGAAAATCCAAGACGTATCACAACCTTTCCATGAAATAAGACGATGAAGAAATGTGGTGTCCAACAATGAACAAAAAGTTCTGCTTGTCCCCAAAAAATGATCCAGCAAATGAGCCATTTCAAACAGTAGCTCATTCACTTGAAATTCTTGCAACTTTATAGATGTCTTTAGCATCTGCAACCTATCAAGATAATTTAGTTTGACAGCGACAGCAGTCAGACTGACCGGTGGTTACCTGGATCCCCACACAATTAGTTTGGTGAGAGAGAAAAACATTTCAGACCAATGGCAAAGCCCAGGAAAAACACTTATCAAATTCTAAAACCCACATCACTTATGACAAGACCTCAAAGCTTCCCTATTGTGACACACTTCCCAACAGAGCGATAAAATTTCTTATGTTTAGCATATCCAATTCTTAAACACACATGCTTTAACCGCTATGATTTTAAATTATTTTGGATGATTTATGAAACCATGCTGCCCATGGGCCATTTCCTGACAATGAAATCCTCCAGCAGATCACCCGGCATTCAGAGCTGGAGGAGAGGAGTGGTGTGCAACTGAGGCCTGTTTTCTCAGCTGGCTCATATTACCACAACAAGGTTGGACAGCAGGCTTGTGGTCACTTTGAAATACTTTCCATTTTAAAACCTCCAGAGTGGCACATATCACTGAGTAGGCACGATGCCCATGGGAAGATCTCTCCCTCTGGAGACAGAACGCAAAGTCTAGATGTGCAGGCAACGTCAGAGAAACATGAAGATCAAACTCAGAGCAGGATGTGGGGATTGCTTTTGACTGATAGTTAAAACGACTGGCATGCTCTGGTCCTTTGTAAAGTATTTACAGTGCATCAGATGTTTACAATAGCAAACAGCATGCTTAATGGCTCAGTAATGAACAGACCATTTTGTAACTGCCTCACATCACGTTTAAGTAAAATTCACATCCAGTTGGAGGGACGACTGAAAGGTATTAATGTTTTCATTAACATTCTGAGCAGAGGCCAATGATTTATGCATTTAATAGATGGAATGGTGAAGGAACAAGGGGGTTGGAGCAGTGGTTTCCAAAGTGGGGTCCGGGGCCTCCCAGGGGTTTCAGGGTTTCCTTAGTGAAATGAGGAACAGTTTAATTTCACGGGAACTCTCATGTCAATCCAGCATCACTGATGTGATGTTTAAATATATAACTTTAATTATTACTCTTCTTTATTGCTAATCTCTTCCCATGTTTTTGAACAAAATCAAGTCAATATGCTCAGGTTTCAAAGGGTTAACTCTCTAGACATTACTACGACACAAAACTATGTATGAGTGATTATTTTAACATTATCTTTGACTTTATTTGACAAATATGACACCTAGACATTTCCGTGATTAACGCAAACCAAAACATCTTTTCATATCAGAGTCCTGAGGGTAAAGTCACTTGAAGTGGGGGTCAGGGGCACCATGAGAGTCAACCTGGTGGTCCAGGCCATGAAATGTTTGAAAAACCCCTGAGCTAAAGGAACAAATACTGGCAACACATCTGGTTAGTACTGGCCTTGAGCTATGTACTGTTCTCTCCAGGAGACAAGTTACAATCTAAATATGTTGACACCAGTCTATAACCTGTTCCATTTACGTTTACTGAAGGCTTTGCTATGTATAAAAGAACAAGGCAGATAATGTTCAGCGCAGCATATAATTGTGTAAACCAGGACTGAACACAGCATGACTTTACTGAACAACAAAAGAAGCAAGAAACAGCCTCCTTTCTCATATTCCCAGCATGTGGAACAATAAAGGTCCTGCAATTATACAATATTATGCAATTCCACAAACTCACAAGTCGAACCACACAGCCACAGTTTCCACTGTAACTGCCCACAGATCAGGTGAAGACAGAGAGGAACTCATCCACAACATGTCTTGGATAGATTTGTCTTGATTCCAAACTCGGAAAAATAATCAGACTTATTTGTTTATGCGTATAGAAAGAAGCGGAATAAGTTTTGAATAAAATCGAGCCTTGTCAAGACTGCGAAGTTGTTTTTATCCACCAGTCTATTATGTTGAACAATACTGCTAAGCCCTTGTTTGGGGAAGTCTGACTCACAGTTGTGATGAAGCGACGAAATGGAAAGCAAAGGCTCAACAAAAGCTCAATGACGGCAATCCCGAGCCAACGGACGTGATCATTTTGTTTGTCTGTGTTTTACAGGGGCACTCAGCTGGGTCAGCAGGGGTCAGGGCCTGCATTCAGGAACCTCTACCTCTTGACCTCTAGACACCTCATTATTAGGTCTGCACACAGACTGGGAGGTCAGCCCACATCAGTAAACACTGAGTAAATCGCCATCTTATTGTCTCAGCTCCACTCACTCACTTCACTTTGCCTCCAGTTCTATCAGAGTAATTGCTAGCTGCAGACTGGTTGGAAAATAATCAAACCATCCCCCCAATTTGATGAAAATTAATTCCTCAAAGCAATTACTGACAATAACTACTGGCAAATAATTACTGGCAAATAACTACTGGCAAATAACGTCTTGTTGATATGAGGAAACTACATTTAGGGCTTGTTTGTGTTTTGTTAGTGAGAAAATGTCTTGTATTAAGACAAATGACTTGCCCATGAAATTACCTTCTGGCCAAAATAACCAGCTCCAAAATGCCAAGCCCTCCCTTACTGAGTGTTTATGCACCAGATGGAGGAAATAAATAATGGCAGTTCTTTATTTTGAGTCACTTTAGTTATACAAAATTAGTCATACTTTGTATCTAAGTGGACAGAAATTAGAAATATGTCCTGGCTAATATAGCATATTCTGGGTCTAACAGCACAGTTTGGTGCCTAATAACAGTATAATTTGTACTATGGTGTCTAATTAGGTTGTGTTTTGGTAGTTTACCATCTAACTTGGGTTATATTATTTTTTAATATATGTCCATTTCAATACAAAGCATGAATAATAAAGTCTAATTGATGCACCACAGAGTGAAGTGCAACCTAAATGAATGGAAGAATGAGTTAGAGGAATAAAACTAAATAAGAAAGAGTAGGTCCTCTCGAATATAATTAAAATCTGCACACCTCTTAATTCAGCACAGAGTTCATTTTACCGCGCTGCCCTCCTGATTCGCTACAGACGCCTCTCGGGGGCCGCAGCACACCCTCTCATATCACATCATTTAACGGTCTTTGAGGTCACAGCTGACTCCTATTGGGCTGTAATGGCTCTCCCGCTGAGCTTGGCCTGGGTCCCTGCTCTCGCCGGCCCTTTGAAGTGCTCACACAGGCTTACGCTCAGCTTCACGAGACTGCAGAGGAGGAAGGGGTGTGTCTGCTCTGGTCCCTGCGCTCAAATGGCTCTCTAGGTTTCTGTAGCCTCCAGGTACACCTGGGCTATTAGTTTCACAAATGAGACTGTGTGCCCTTTGACTTCCCGCTTTTGTTTCCCCATGCAGGCGCCTCAAGAAAGGCGGGAATGCCAGGTAGGAGTGTAAAAAGCATTCAAGAGAGGAATTTCAGTTTCTGGGCTTACTGGAAGTGGGCAGTGTTAGCCATCATGTGCAGGATAATGAAAAACCTTGAAGTCAGAATAAGGAGAAGTAATGTGAGCGTCCACTGCACGGCAAGGTCTGTCAACACTAGAATGAGCACTTACGGGAATATGGCTGCATTTTAAAAGGTGAAACAAAAGTGTTTTCTCTGTGGCCAGACAGGATGAGCAGAGGGGAATTGGATTTACCTTTCCATGAGCACAAAGCCAAGAAAAACAAGAAAAGAATAGCAAAGAAGATTAATCTTTCATCAGGCTGTTTCTTTGCCAAGCCAACATGCTTCATTGGGCTCATTTTGTTCCCTGATGTCACTTGTATAATGAATAGCACAAATGCTGCCTCTATAGATGCAGACATTATGTAATGTCAAAACAAAAGCCCCCGCAAGGCATGGAGATTTGTAATATATAATTCCATGCCTGTAACTCCAATACACATACCAATTTGAACACAACCGCTACATGACAGAGGAGATATTTCTCAAGCTGGCAACACTTTAGTGTTTCAAGGCAGGAATGACTAGAAAAAAATTGCCAACAAATAGTTTTAACATGCAATGTCATGGAAAGTATCAGTCCAAATACTACTGAATTAGTAATCAAAACAAAACCAAAACACAATGTGCTGACAGATTTGGCTGAAGTTTAACTCTAACTGGCAACATATCAGGCAGCATTAGTAAAATTACACAGATCAAAAAGAGCTGAAATGTAACCAAAAACCATTATAAAAATAAGCCTTTATTAAGAGCTAATATGGGCATTATTCTTCGGCCAAGACCTCGGTTAGGTTAAATAGCAATGACAACTTTACTGATGTTAAGCAGAAGCACAAAGCTAGTTCTGATGGGGGCACACAGGAATATAAAGCTGATTCATGATAGATAAAATCACATGGAAGGAAATTTGTGTCACGTTTGCAATAAATACTGGCATGCTATATGATGCGTGTCAGAACACTTGTTCACAACAAAAAAAACTACAACCCGTGTTCTCTGCAGGCTGCTCATTCATCAAGTTGTTATTCAATATCTGACAGGCTGGGAGGTCAGAGGGTACAACAAGCCCGTGCAGCATTCAAGTCCCGGGTCAAAGACTGAGCTGTGGGGGTTATGGAAACAGTGAAGCGGCTGGTGCACATATATTTATGTGTGTGTATATGTGTGTGTGTGTGCAGGTGCATACAAACCACTGTGTTCAAAGCTAAGATAAGGATAATGTCCAGTATAATAAAGCTGGGTGAAATCTCAAAATTCAGCAACACCACTGTGACCTGTGCTGTTAGTTTGCCGGCCTGGCTCAAGGTACACAAGAATATGCAGACTGTTATATAAGTGTCTGAGCAGCTTAATCATAGAGGGTTTTCTGCACACAGTTTCCTGTGTAAACACTCAGGCTGTGTGCGTCTCAGACTCTGGTTTCACCAGTTTACTGGCATCACTCGCCACTCACACGGAGCACAATAAGCAGAACAGACAGCCTGTGAAGCCAGAGAGCCTGGAGAGAAACAGGACGAGGGGAAAAAGGAAACCCATAACGCAGACTCAGGGAGAGGTGTGGTTTGGAAAAAGAGAGAACGAAGACAAAATTTTAGCCGAACGATTGCAATGGAAACCTCTTTAACTAACAAATATGGTCAGACTGAGAGCAGGTCCGTAGGCAGTGACCTGAGTCTGCGTCTGTGGGAAAGTCATTAGGAGGGAGTGGACAAGGCTGAGTTGACCCTGTGCCATCCCTCAGAGGTGGGTGGAGTTAGAGAGGGCGGGCCCGCACAACCCTGCAGGGCCTGGTGGACTGATGTGATGCAACTTGGGCAGACTTTAAAAGGGCCAGCTCCCACGGCCCGCACGGCTCAGTGCAGACTCATAGCTGGCAGGAATGACAACCAGCGGTAAATCTCAGCTCGCTTCGATGGAAACAATGGACAGGATCAGACTAATACTGGTTTCTTGTGGCTTCCACCACACCCATATAGCCCCCAAACACACAAATAACAATTAAGGGTGTCGCAATGACTGCAGGTCTTAAGACTGGCATGAGAGCACCTTTTAGGATGTCTGCAAAATGATCACAAAACTACCACACGGCAAACAAATTGTCTTCATGGGTTCTATTGGTGTAGGGACACAAAAACAAGCTCCATGAGCAACACTCATGTCACCGGGGACATGAAAAAGCCAGGAAACAGCTGCCAGGCTCAGCCTGATACACAACGGGAATGTGCCCATCTCAGAGTACATGTACCTTTCCATTGTTAATAATAATAATAGAATGTAAATGTTCAATATTTGCTAATGGAGATGGCCCTGTCGCAGAGCTAACCCGCTGTGCCTGTTGCAGCGTGTGTGTGTGTCAGGGTTCAGGGTAGTGTCAGGAGGGAGTACGAGTGTATGACAATATGGGTGTGTATGGGGTGAGCCGGCCTGTCCGGTGTGCTGTTGTGAATGAGACCAAAACAGAGAGGAGGTTGTTTACTTGGAAATCATGAGCGTGCATGTGTGTTTACAAGCCGAGGGAGTCATGACTGAGATGTAATCCCAAGACACGCTGACACTTCACATGGGCCCATGCCAACAAGTGACACAGGGATGCCACTGTGTGTGTTATTTTTAAGTCAGTGTCTCCATGGTGATGGGCACATATGCATGGAGACATGTGCTCAAGTGAGTGTGTGCTCGTCCTACCTCAGCTGTTGGAACAAAAAAAAATTCAAACAGCTCGCCTTAATGTGTCCTCTGAGTGTGTCTGTGTCTGTGGCTGCAGATGTGTGTTGAACTACAGTGAGAAAACAACAATAACAAATAACTAGACCTCGTCGAGGCGGTGTGTTGCTCGCAATCCAGATACTTGTGATTCGTTTTTGTGTTTGTGCTTAAAATCAGCACATTCTGATTTTAATTCAAGTTAAATTGATGGCGTTTGACACTCAGCGTTGAGTTCTGTTGTGAGGTTTACACTGCCTGATATGAACCTGTTTTCAAGTAATCAAAATGTAATCAAATGTAATAATTTACTTTACTTTGATGAAGTAACTAAAATAGTTACATTACTAAAAAGCAACCTTCCCAGCACTGTTGAAGCTTTTAGTAGTTCCAACCCTGGTGCAGCATGAAAAAAAAAATAAAATTCAATGATACTTACCTATTGTTCATGAGTAGAAAACAGCAGGACAGCAGGCACATGAAAAAGAAAGAAAGCAAAAACAGATTATTAGATGATTACTGCTTACTGCTAGACACTATTTTATAATGTACTACACAGCGAGTTGGTCTGTCAGCTCAAGAGGAATCACTAAAGCATGTGGTAGCTAAAGTAGCCGAGATGTCTTTCATTGTGTTTGGAATATTTGTGACTGCTGCTCAAAGACAAGCCCCATGCATATCCACTAAAGGTTGTGAGGTTATCCAGAACAGGAACTAAATATCTTCACCTCACTCTAATCTTTGGATGCGTGCTCCCTTGAGTGTTTCTCTTTGACACAGCTTTACACATGCCAGACTCAGGCCACTGACGGGACGCAGCTCACATGTCAGTGGCCTTTGCTCAAAAAAAAAATTAAGAGGTAGTCTGAGGCAAAGTAAGTAGGCCTGCATTCTGAATGGCCTGCTGCCCCTGGAGGCCTCTCTCATGTAAGTGCTTCCTGAATGGCAGACCTGTGGACTGGATGCCAATAGACGCATCACGGCAGTCGCTGGTCGTTACGCTGCGAGCAACAGACATCACAGCCGCGGAGCTGAAAGTGCGGGATGTCTTTGTGGCTTTCCACAAAGCTGTAACAAAAGAGCAGCTATGCCCTCTAGATTTGTTATTTGCTAAAGCATCTGGGACATGGCACTGGTCTGTAAAATCTCTGTCGTCATCGTCCTCACATTGTTTCCGTCCTTTCCAGGGAACTACCTTCTGACTCACTGCCCTTTTATGTCCCTTCCTCCTCTGCTTCACTTTCTGGACTCTCTCTCTCTCTCTCTCTCTCTCTGTGCCCACTGCTAATTTGCAACAGCAGCATCTTGGTAATGATGGGTGCTGTTGTTATGCCGTGACAAGGAATTAGCGGGAGCAGCCAATGGCGTGGCACAGTGGGTGACACACTCTGTGGTGTCAGGCAGTTTTACACTAGTCACAGCCCAAGAGAATGTAGGTCAGACTTCTCTCCTCTGCCTTGACACAGAAAGAAAAATCTAACAGAAACAGACAAACGGCCAATACCAGCCTACCGATCCAAGTGCTCCTCAATTTATAGTCTGTCATGTCACAAAGAGGTAGCTTATTAAAAACAATTATTGGACAATGTGCAGCATTTCTGTTTATTTCTGATTTATTCATATTACACACCGACTACTGTATGGCTCTCCTCAATCAACTAAAAGAGAAAAAGGAAACAAAATAGAAACAAAACTGCATAACATCCACTAGAGGATGTGATTTCTCATTTCTCTACATTAGTCACACACATCTTACTGGCAGGCTCTCAAAAATCAATTATTTAGAGTAGATTAACAGATAGAAAACAGATATGTGGCTCTAAACATTAAGTGCTATGCATATAAATTTCGCAAAATGCTACATTTCATCATTTTGGAAGTTGGAAGTTTCATTATGTGTCATAAACGCATTAACGTATCAATATTGGGAAAACTTCACTGATGGGAGCACAATCTTGACTCCACAGACACAAGCAGCGGATAACTATTCTTGGTCTGTGCTGAACTATGCGTCTCTTGGGGGTCAGTATTGTTGTCAGGAGCTGAAATCTCTCAAAGGCCACTTCCCCAGAAATGCTAAAGCAGTCCCGAGGCAAACCCCTTGGGAAGGAAATTTCAAAAATCTGCTTTTAAAAACATTTTTTGGTGAGTTTTTTTTTTTTTTTCCACGGTCTATGTGTATCCTTTCCAGGGAAAATACAGTAATGAGAGGTCTTAAGGAGAGGTCAGCCATAGCAGTTCTCAGTGCCAACATCACTTTACACATACACACATTCCTGAAAGTTTATTGTCCAACAAAGTTATGGCTAGTGCACAATCCATACAATCCAAAAAAACAAAGACATTCCATGTATTTGCTGATATAAACTGCTACCTTTTGACTTGGGGAGGTC
>OMLB01043490.1:35076-47083 GCA_900302555.1 Myripristis jacobus | reverse complement strand
CCCCAACCCCTCATGCCAAGACATATAAAAAGGCCACATGGCTTTTCCTTCACTCTTAAATGCACGTGTGCTCCGTCTGACTGGCCTCTTTGTCTGCTCTACTCCTCTGAAGACCGACCAAAGGTGCTTTCCTATTAGCGGACTCAACAACAGATACACTGCCCCATAGCGTCACTAGGAAGTGTGTATTCCTCCCGGGACAGGAAGGTGTGTTCCTGAAGCTACCTGCAACCGGGTCGAGGAAACCAAACACAAGTCACAGACTGTTGTTGTTGTTGTTGTTGTGGTTGTGATGGAGCAGTCACTACACGGGATGGAGCTATAATTTGTTAGTGTGTGTACACAAATCTTGCTATTAATCTCTTAACAAGGGCTTTGTATTTGTTAAGGGATCAGTGGGAGTAAGAGCATGTAAACAAAAGGCAGTTGGGCTTGAGCTGAGTCTGCTGAGCTCCGTCCTCTTTAGATCACCCCGACACGGAGAAAAAAAAAAAAAAAAAAAAAAAAAAAGACACAGGGCGTCTCCAACCAGATTCCAACTTTCTCTCTTGTCTAAGTGCAAAGGCTTGACGAAGCCCTTCACCCCCTATTTATATTTTTTCCCCCCATAATCTTAGCATCTGTACTGCTGAAATAACACAACAAAAATATAACTTAAGATAAACTCTCTAGGCACTGTTTGATTTCCAAGGCTTTTCACTGTAGATTGAGATAAAGGTAAGTGAACAAACAAATTCTTTTAAAAAAATTCTTTAAAAAAAAAACAACAAAAAACTGAAACATCAGAGAGTGATGGTTTTGCAGACCAAACACTTTTTCCTCTCTGGCACATCAAGGTCCTCCAGTCAGCTAACCCAGCCAAACAGACTAGCTTCAAGCTCTGCGGTGGAGAGGCCGTAAGGAAAGAAAGTGTCTAAAGGGTAAGTGTGTGTAAGTTTTCAAGGTTAAGTGTCAGTTCCAGTCTTGAGCATATCTTTCTCCTTCATACTAAGAAAAACAAAAAAGACGAGATCTTAAGCCATGATCTTCTGCGGTATCTCTATAGAGGCCTTGAGGAAGATGCAGTTGTCTCGGATGTAGTTTCTCTTCTTGATCTCTTCGTGGGAGATGAACTTGGGGTAGCCGAAGCCCAGGGTGCTCTCGTCCAGCGAGTTGCGGCTGCTGCAGGGCTTCTGGAAGTTCTTCCAGTTGGGGTCCGGGTTGAAGGTCTCCGTGATGTGCTGGGGCTTGGAGAGTGACGGGTCGCTCTGGTCCAGGATGGAGAAAGTCACCTTGTAGGAGAAGGGCCACTCGAGCAGGTTGTCGTACTCGCCGGGCAACACGCGGATGTAGATGGACAGGTGGGAGCCCTCCCCGCTGCCGTTGCCGTTCAGGAAGGCCGACACCTGCAGCTTGTAGCCGTAGCGGTGGGTGTAGAAGGGCGGGCTGAAGAACTCGTGGTTGTTTCGGAGCTTGGCCTCCTGCAGCTTGCGGGAATAGTCGTTGAGCTTCCAGATGAGCACGCCGTCGTGGCTGACAGACAGCTCCTCCATCTCCCTCCGCAGCTCCAGGATCTCCTGCCTCTGGCGCCCCACCAGGTTACACATCATCGTCAGGTGAGACTTGGTGGTGTCTTCCAGGTGACGACCAATAGCCAACTTGGGGCACTGCCGGACAGAGAGCAAAGAGATTATTCATAAAAAAAACCATAAACTGTGCATCATTTAACCAGAGTTAATAGACAAGTAACTTTATAAAGCAAACTGAATATTGCATCCACACATCAACTCCTTGCAATTACAATGAAGATACTGGATGATGGAAATATGGGCTACTACATTTACTGACTTCTCTTCTGTTGTTGAAAGACCGTAATGTGTTTTTTTTTTCATGCCGTCTATAAATGTCATACGCCAGGAATTGAAGGTGCATTATAATTCTAAATAGAGCTGACAACACGAAGCACGATGCTCATCTGCCACCCTCCTCTCCCCCCCGAGCTTGTCCACATTTTCTCAAATTGACGTCAGATTCAAAAATAGACAGAATGTAGAAGAGTTGCTCTCATTAAAATAGACCCTACAGGCACAGCACTGTATGTCTGAAAAAAAAAAAAAAATGCTTTGCAATTTGCCAAGTAGCAATATGAGACAGAAAAAACGGAGCAGAAAACAGGAAAAGCTAACAACCACAAAAAAAAAAAAAAGAAAAACCCACGTCCATGTGAACGTCATAAGCAAAATGAAAACCGGTAGGGATATATATCGACGACGGCATTACGACAGAACCTATAAAATACGGCAAAAGTGATGTTTCAATCTGGAAGGCAAATGGGTTTGGGGTCACTTTAGTGTGGGTGAGCCTTACCCTGTGTTTGCAGCCAGCGTCTTTGAAAGGGCAGAGAACGAGGGCGCTGCCACAGTTGTCCTTCACATGGTTAGCCAGATCCTCCCGGGCGATGTTGGGTGTGCCGCACTGGTTTGGGCACTGGACAGGAAACCGAGGGCAGTGGTACTGGTGGTTCTGTTGGGTGATCAGGGACACTGTCAGTAAGTGGAGTGATGACTGACTGTGTGAGTGATAAGAAAACAGCGTAGACCGCGGTCGGCTCGCAAACCCGAGGACGTGGGGCAAAAAAAAAAGACAAATTGAAAATTCATACAATGCCTGTGATGTTAAAAATGAGGGGGTAAGAAAACGTCCCTTGTTATTGTACCCTTTTCCTGAATGTGACTCTCCCCTGTGGGCCACAGTAGGTGATCGCTCATGACCGGAGAGATGCTTTCCACTGCATTCAGGGCAAGAAAAATCAAGCTGTTTTCAATCATAAAACGATAGAAAATGTTGGCTCCACGCAGCCAGCAGCAAAAGAAAATACCAGCCTCACAAAACCACTCTGTCAACAAAAATTAAACAACCAGTATAGTAAAAAACAACCCATGGGTGGAAAACGGACTGTTTGGGGGAAAAAATGGCAGCACCCTGTCAAACAAAACAAATCTTTGTAGAACAAATTAAGTGTGCAGATATGCAAAGCAAATGCATTATTTCATAGTTCAAACTGTCCCCCTAAACCAACTAAATGCCTCTAAAAAAACAGATTAAAGGGTAAGAAACGCCCTCTGAAAAGAAAGACAGTCTTACTCTGGTGTGTAGTAAAGAGGAAATTAAATTTAATGATTGGAACAAACAAGCCGATTGTTGAGTTAACCTTAATACATCATAAAACCCCTTGTGCTAGATTGAGACATTATGTATTGGCTCAAAAAATCTGCCGTGAATTTGCCCGGTCCAGTCCCGGTCCAGTCTGGGAAGGACTACGGGACTTGATTTGCACGGCCGGATCATTCACGCACGAGCACGCGAGCCGGTGTTTGACTGACCTGGATCGTGTCGAAGACAAACTCCTTGCCGCAGTACTTGCAGGGCTGCGTGCGTTTGGGACACTCGGCCATGCTGTGTTGGGACAGTAGGCGACGCATCATCCTCGCCCCGCATTTGTTCTCACAGTACACACTCTCCTGGGGACAGATACCCTGGTGGTTCTGGGATAGAGAGAAAAGACAAAATCAGAATCAGGGTCACACAATCAGCCATATTAAAAAAAAAAACCTTAAATGTCCATGTTTCCTAGCTCAAATAGCTCAAACTGAAAATACATTCTTTTTGAAAGGGAGTACATATTAGTTATGAGCTGTCTGAGCTGATTAAAGTTATGTGTAGTGACACCACACTCGCCAGTATGGCCCTGTCACTTCTAATTTAGTAAAATAAAGAAGTAACCAGGGAAATAATATGCCTTATGACTCTGGATATTTAATGATGGAATCTAAAAGGGGAAAAAATGATTATGTGAGTCCCGTGTCAAAGCTGAGGCTGGATTAATGCCCCTGTTACGGTGTGCAGAGTGTGGGCCAGTGTAAACAGAGGAGGGGCAGCCAGGTAGAAATGACAGAGGTGTTAGTGAGACGGACCCTGGGGTAGGAAAGCCCATATAGTATGAAAGGCAGCAGTCAGAGCTTCTTTCCATATGCCAGCACATGTGCTGTTTCAAAATACATCGACACCTCTCTACAGGGAGTGACACAAGTGCATTTGACTCCCCGCCGCCTTCCACAAAGAGCGTCTTTCACACAGGCTCTGGAAATATGTGGCGTCACTCGGGTTGTTTACCTCAAACTCCTGCTGCGTTATGAGAAGAAAAAGAAAAACAGGTTTGGTGTTTACCTCGTAGGCCTCGCCGGTGAACTCACTGCCACAGAACTCGCATTTGACCTTGCGCTTGGGGCAGTCGTGTTGCAGGTGGTCCGGCAGGTCGCGACGCGTCAGCTTGATGGAGCAACGATTGGGGCAGGGTATCACATTGAAGGCGCAGGTGGAGAAGTGGCCCTGAGGGAGACACAACGAGAGAGAGAGAGAGAGAGAGAGAGGAATGTGTCATCAGCCGCAGACACACACCCTCAGCCTGGCATTCAGCCCGGCCTCAGCCAAAAGACAACACACGAGGAGCGGAGACGGGGCAACAGGTATCAGCAGATACACAAGTCACGGTGCGAGATAAGGCGCTGTAGATAAAAGAGGGAGGAGAGCTGACAGGGAAACCGACGGGGGAAACAGAAGAGCGGCGTCCGAAAGCAGGAAGACGCTATCAAAGCCTCTCACCTGGAGCTGCTTCATCTGGCCGGTCCAGCGGCAGCCCTCCTCACTGTGGATGCAGCGGATGGGCAGAGCCAGGATCTGCTGCTCCAGCTCCGGGTCCGGGTAGATCTGAAGAGCAAGCACAGGACACGGTGAGTGCACCCCGCGACTCAGGCGTATCTACCAGTGTCAGCTGTGCACAAGGTGTCAGAGCAGCTGAGAGACGGCTGTGGGCAATATGGCTGAAGTCAATATCACGATAAAGAGTCAATATAAATCACCACAGGGCTCGTGTGCAAAATGATGTTACATAATCAAATTAACGCCCATCCTGTCAAACAAAATGGTCAATGCAGGTGCGTTGTCAAACTAAATTTCAAACAATATTCCTTGAAATGTTCCTGGTCTAATTTTCACAGCTCTTTAAAAATAAAGGTCTTTGTAATCATCAGTTTAGATGGCAGAATTGTGTGTCACAATATTCAAAATCACCAGATCATCATGATGTGATTCTACTGAAAAGACAAAGGATTAATGGTGGACTGCATCAGCGCTCAGACTAGTGGCTTCTCTGCTAGAGCGGCACCAGGCAGCTCTGTGTGCGTGTCGGTTTCAAAGATCATCAAGAGGCAATCGTTTGAAAAACTTGAGCTTCAGGACCTGGAAATAATGCATCGTGTCATCTGCAAACTGGACATGGCATCCTCGTTTTGACCAGCGGGACTGGTCTGTGATACGAAAGGGCCAAGAGAAGCAAAGAAGTGAAGTTTGTGGAGTCCAGGAGCGCTTGCTTGCTGCTGTTTGTTATTTCAGAGGCAGTTTATTTTGCTCTTGGGTTTCAGCTCCTCAATTATTCTGGTGTTTCCACACTCATTACCAGAATAACTTTTGGGCAAATCTACAGGGTCTAAATTAAGGGAGACGGGACACCCTTCTCTGTAGCAGCCCCGCTTTGTGATTTAGGATGATAAAGCATGTGCACAGCACCATACATTACATTGCCCAGAGGTTTAGCATATTGCCAGCTGAACATTTTGAAGTGTGCAGCGTGCCTGGAGGCATGGCAGGCGCAGCCCAGCAAGTCTTGCCTGCTTTAGGTTTAACTGGGTGGTTGAAAAACAGCGGCTTGTTATTTCTGACATTCTATCATAAAACAGCGAATACTCGGCTGAAAGAATAGTTCTTCGTCAAAACAAAAAGAGGAAGGACAAAAGATTGGTCACAGTCATGAGATTCTGCTGGAAAATTAATCAGTGCCTCATGCCTGTGGTTGAAAATGCTTACTCCAAAATGTAAACCAACAACCGATGCACTAATGTTGAGTAACGGGTTCATCGGACCTTTGACAGGGAAAGAGAAAGAGAGAGAGACAGAGAGAGGAAAGAGAAAGAGAAAGAGAATTGTCTTTGGTCACAGAGTGAGGGGGATGAGTCAGTTTTCTACCAAATCAGACCAAATCCTCTCCCCTCAGCGCGCCGCTCTGCATGCATCGCCTTCCCCGTGCTGTCACAATAGGAGAGCGCTGGTCAAACAAGAAAAGCCACTTCCTCAAAATGTCACAACAGCCCTCTAAACAAATAACAGTTCAATAACAGCTCGATTGTGGGTGTGTGCCTGGGGCAGTCAGTACTGTATTTAAACCCGATAATATGTGCAACTGGGAACAACTGTCATCAATTAACGGCCAATTCATTAAAAAAAAAAAAAAACCCCACATGTACTCATCTAATTTATTGTTTTCTGTCCGCTGTGTTGCGCTCTGTGCATGCCTGTGTCAGAGCAAATAAATGCATAACAGTATGATCTTAAATTGTTGAGATTAATAATGAATCATATTACGCACGCTCTTGTGAGTGGTGCTTAAAATAGTCAGGGGGGTTTGGGCGGGCATATATCCTGAACATTAAAACAGCTGCTGAGCTACTGTACTTGAGGTAGCAGCCTACAAATGCTTTAGAGTGCGATGCGCAGAAGCAGATACGATTTTGCTGCCATAATCACTTTCTTTGAGGAGAGGCAAAGAGGGAAAAATCTTCTAAAGTAAACTGAACCACTCTCTCATTGTCCCAGTCCAAGGTTCTGCAGGGGACAGCGGTAATGACCTTTTAATAACCCAGTCCCAGGCGGATCAGGGGAGTAAGCTCTTTGGAGCTCTGACTTGGGGTTTATTCTGTCTGCTTTTGCCATTGTTGGCTGTTGTCCCACACTACGTCCCTACTACACCACAACAGCAGCAGCAGCAGCAGCACACCCCTTCATTCCTGTTGTTCTCTCTGAGTGGATTGGGTTTGTTGTCGGGAGGCTAAGGACAGTGTGCAAAGAGCATTACAATAACCCTGAGAGTAGACCACCAGCATGGGGTAATTTACAAGCGACAGGGAGCCTGTGAAGGCCTTGGTAAATAACAATGTCTGACAGGTGTGCTATGAGCACATCCTTCCCGTGAGCAGTCTGGGCTGCCAGCACAGCATGCAGAGCAGAGCTGCTGTCCCACTGATCCTGCTGCTGCACTGGCTTACTGGCTCTATGAGCCATTCAGGCTGAAGCTAAAGCACAGAACAATTACATATAGTGATGTACTCTCCAGTGGCTCTATAATCAGTCCATGCCAAAATGCGGCTCAGAAACAGAGATGACCGTTTACTGTCCGTTGGCTCTTTGATAGTTTTCACTGAAAGCTTGAAATTCTCTCGTGCATAGTTCAGAATTAAGCCCTTATCCTTGCGTTGCACTCCTTCACTGTACAATGGAGAAATCACGTGTGAGAGAGACATTCTTTGACTCTAAATACAATCAATCACTATCTTTTTTGCCCCAAGCGTAATCTGATTAACTACTTTAAAAAGAAAAGAGAAAAAAAACCCCCACCATAGTTCAATAATAGAGGTTTGGATATATGGTATTCGTTCCCTGGAGTGGCAGAGAGATTTAGGGAAAAAAACAGAATGGCTTTAATAAATTATCCTCCCTATTTCAATCAGATCAACCCAACGGTCTGCTTTCCCACCGTACCGGAATGAAATGCAACCTTTGACTTTGGGTTGCGAAAAGGATTATTGCTTCTATGTTACATTTGAAATCCGCCCTCTGAAATTCTTTGGTACAGTGCTTTTTTGTTTTTTAAAATCATGCAAACAGCAACATTAAAAGTTAAAGTCAGCATCCCAAAAACGATTCTCCGTCATTTTAGGCCTTCCAGCCGAAATGAGCTGCATTTTGATTCATTAATAATCAAATTAGCAGCCGTGCACTCAGATGGCTACTTATCTCTCTGGTCTCATATCCAGATTGTGTCAAGATGTGATGTAACTGGGTTAGAGTCACACCTGGGATTAAAATGCATCACCAGCGCACACAAAGACTTACAATTTTTCTTTCACTTGTCACGGCGCTGATTGTCATGCATGTCACTGCCTCTCCTAATATTTTCATCCTTTAAAAATGACAACACACACACACACGCACGCACACACACACAGCACTCCCCTCATCACGCTTGCTTCCCACTCCCGAGTATCTTGACGCTCACATTGTTGACAAGCGTGTTACCGTCTGAGCCGCGTGACTCCTCTTTGATTCTGCGTGTTTGCTTGTCGTGGCAGGGCACAAAAGTGTATTTCTGTTCACAGAGGTGCTATATGTCGACTGGAGATGCACTGCATTGCATTTACGCATTGTTGAAGGCATACTTCATCCAAAAAAACAAAACAAAACATAGACTTTGTTCCATTTATTCATCCATCTACGTATCCTCTTCTATCTTTCTGTTCTAAAAACTATGATACAACGATAAATCAAACAAGATATATTGGTTTTGGGTGAACTATTCCTTTAAAGCGGTGAGACGTGCCCTTGACCATCTCTTGAGGTGCATTTTGTTTGCATTTACACCTGAATGTTAGGCTCTTTTTTTTTTTGCATTATCTCTTTACCAAGGACACATGTTACTGCTTGGTGTAAAGGGGTCTGTGTGCGTGTGTGTGTGTGCGCGTGCATGTGTGTGTGTGAGTGGTCTGCATGCGTGTTGGTCTCCGGGCCCAAAGGCAAGGGACAAAGTGACTCATGTGTCCTTCACAGCCCGAGTTAAATTTGCCTTGTCTTAGTGTGCTGGCCAGGGTATGCAGGAATAACATAAATCATACAAACGCAACATACACATTAATCAGACGAAGCAGGCCCAGGATCGTCAACCAAAGCCATATTTTTCAAGGAGAACTGCGTCTGAGGTGAGCAATTTCATTCTACAACAACCGTCTTAAGTACAGATACAGAATACTTCATCATTTTAATCCAAATATATTCTCAGGTTACATAATCATACTTCATTTCATCTGTCAGTGTGGATTAGGAGTGAATGGCAGTGTATTATTAGAGTGTAACAGTACCTTGGCATAGTCCAAGGGCAGCTGGTCCTCTGGACACTTGAAGACGCCCTCGCTGGAACACAGAAGGGAAAAAAAAAGTGTTTTATTATCTTATTATCACCACTGGCAGCAATTAATTCCATGTATCTCAACAGAGTGGATGATAACCCGTTTTTTAATTATGTGGATGCTTTACCTTCAGCGATCATTTTGATTGCAAACTTCCCTGAGAGAGAAGCCAATGCTAAATGACACTTCTTTTGCCTGGCAATGAGAGGAGGCCTTGGTCTTATTCTGTCTGTGTTCAAAAGCATTCTTAATCGGAAAAGTTCTTTGACTCATCACATTATGTGATGGACGGGCGCACATGCGCACACACACACACACACACTGAGGCGCGCACACACACACACACACACACACACACTGAGGCGCACACACACACACACACACACAGTCACTGCATGGCTCTGAGGCTTTTATGTCATTGCTCTTTTATCTTCCTCTCCCTCAGAGGATATATTTTCACAAATTCAGTTTTACTACTGGAGAGGAAAAGAGCACAAGTCAGACACTGATCTGTGTATCTATAATACATTAAGGGCTCGTGCAACCCCCCGTCCCAGCTATTTTTACGGTTTCTCTCACGGCTTTACAGTGAGGGTTTAATTTTTGCTCTTGTTTAGATGACACTGTGTGAGTTTTAAGAGCCTTCTAACTTCTGCCTTTGACAGTAAAGCAGTAAAAACCCAATCCTCACACTCAGGGCTCTCCCTCAGGAAAAACCTGACTGCTGATTCGCCTTTGCGAGGCTGACACTATTGGGTCTGAGCAGCCTCTTTGTTCCTTTTCTCCAACGGCAGCACAAACCAAAATTAAGATCAGAGCTCTCGTTGCACCACGGACCCCACACAGTTGCCGTGGTGCTACAAAAGAGCCTCCTTTAGTCGGTTTTAGGGCCAGATGAGCTGGGTGGCGCGGCTCGGTGGGGCAGCCCTTTGGCAACGCAGCACCTTCCCAGCCTGATGTCATCATGAAATATTCACAGTTGTAAATAATGGAGGTTCGACAGCAGCTACTGGAGTTTGGGTGGGATCTGGGCTTGACACAGCACAGCAAACTCCACACAAACATTACTTAGGCCAAGAAAAAAGAAAAAGACAGAAAGAAAAAAAGCCGACAGTGGCTGATCTTGTGTGTTGCTGTAAAAACACGCTGTTTGTCTGGAGACCCCCTGCTGTCCCGGATCACAGAGCTGAAGGATCTGGAGGAAGGGCTAAAAAGCAGCTAAAGAGATATACTATACAGGCTGTTTTTTTGTGTTCCACAAAGTATAGGATCACAAGGCGGCTGCAGTTTTCATGTGTAGCTCGACCAGACTGACAACTCTCAAGTTTGTAATGCCATTGCTTTAACCTTTTTCCCCCCCGAGGGCAGCTACCAATGCTAGAGACTACAACAAAAGAAAGGTACCGGATTGTGTTTTGTTCAAAAGTCACAAGCCCTGCAGCCCGAACTGACCTACCATGTGAAGGAGATAAACAGGCAATATTTAATGAAGAGACTTCTCATAACCCGAACCATCCCGACATTACGTTTAAACTAATTAAGGCACAACGACGTGCACACACTAGGGCAACTATTTGTCTCTTGGTGCTTTAATTTGGTTGGCTGCGGTGTCACCTGACCACGGCCCCCAGAGGCACAGGGACATGTGACAGGACACGAGTGTGTGTGTGTCTGTGTGTGTGTGTGTGTGTGTGTGCACTTCGCCCCATCTACCCAGCTGCTATTGAACCAGGGAATGCGGTGGAGGGGGGTTGGGAGAAGGGGTTAGGATGGAGAGGGAGGTTTGATGAGAGGGGGGCAGGGTACGGCGGAGGGAGGTTAATGCATGACGAGACAGCGGTAATTCGCCTCCATTAGGGTCACTGTGTCAGCAGGGAGCTGGAGACCAATTAACAAGCCACGATGAGCTATAAAAGAGGGTCAATCGATTAGAGTCTAGGAGAGCCCAGTCAGCAGACCGGCTCAGACGTAGTGTGAAGTCATTTACCGACGCTGAGGAATCACCTCATTCTATGGAGATAAAAGTCCGGACGGGTTTCACGGCTACGGGCTGTGTGTAGGTGTAGGGAACATTGCCCGTCCCGCAGCCACACAGCGAGAGGAAATGGAAAGCGACAGGCTCTCAGTTGTGGACAGAGGCGATGCAAGCGCAGGCAGGGTACAGCCAGAGGCCCCGTTCAGCTCTGGCCTCTCATCTGACGCACAGAGAGGCAGACAGGCGAAAAGAGCCTAGTCACAGACTGTCAGGATAATTCCCTCTCCGGTCGCAAGGAAAGTCCTGCAGTCACACATTCATGTGTTTGGCCCACTGCTGATAATACCACTCGACTCTCTTGCTCACTTGTTTGTAGGGCTCGCTGCCTCTTTCTGACAGCACATTAGCAGCGAAAGGTAGGTCTGACGCGTGATTAAAGTTCCTATTCAATCCCGTCCATCTCTCCTCCCTGACTAGGACTATTTGAAGGCCTCTTCACGGAGGAGAGCACGCTGGCGAAGAGGATGGACGTCACCGCCGCCCTGACAAAGAGAAAACTCGTGTACGACCTTGCAGGCGGGACCTTGCACCTCTGCCAGCCACCTCACCAGCACACGACCTCGTTTGAAACAACTCTTTCATGCAAATGTTTGTCTACAACGCTGAGATAGCGCTTTGAGCACGGTTCCCAGCCGAGTCAATGAATATCCAGGGTGAGAAACTGATAAACAGGCGTTTCAATGTCGCCTTGGAGCATAGCAGGGGCACGGCTGAGGACCGGAGAGTGTGTTTAACACAGTCACCACATAGCGAAATGTTCAAATCACCTCACGTTCACTGGCAGACAAGGGTAACCAGCTTATTGTCTAACTTAGCATGTGGCAAAAGCACTAATTAGGAGTGGTTCTCCTCAGCGAGTGAAATGCATCCACTGGCAGAGCCCGTCATTCCCTTGCACCCTACAGCCCCGGGCCCCCTTTCC
>OMLB01043490.1:14476-28462 GCA_900302555.1 Myripristis jacobus | reverse complement strand
TAAAAAAAAAAAAAAAAAAAAATAGCCCTAGCCACTGACATCTCATTTTCCTTCAAACAGTGTTAATGAATCAGCCATGGAGTCAAAATTGTCAAGAGGCAAGGCATGAAATCGCAATACTAATACAGATTAAGTGTGGAAGCAGCAGCCCGCTTCAGGCCACTGTACAATCTGTCGGTCAACATAAAAGTAGATTGACGCCGTGCATTTCCAATCACTACTTGAACGCCGTGGTAATACGACGTGCCATTTAGTAAACAAACTTATAATTAAATGTGTTTGCAGGTGTTTGGCTTGAGGGCATCTTCTGGTATCTTTGAATTGACACAGTTGCTTTTGATTTTAATTGTCATTCATTTGGAAACAGGGTGTACTTTAAGCCTTCGTACGGCATTCTGAATTATCTCGGGTATTCCTGATACGCAGGATATCTGACTACGCGGTCAGGGAGCAGTGTAAATCCACGGGTCAGATCAGCGGGCTGCTTTTCAATCCACAAATTCTGTTTCTGATCTTTTTCTGAACATGTTTATTCTGATCAGTTTTTTAGATATGCAACAACACGCCACGGCAACACAACAACCATGACTGGTAAACTTGGTAGCATTGCATTTTCTCCTGCGGATTTCCGGCTGGTTTGTCTTCGTCTTCTTCGTCTGCTCCCTCTTCAGCGGCCACTTGAGTGAACCACGGACCAAATAAAGGAGAGATTAATTGAGCAGGTTTGCAAATATTGCAGTTTGCAGCGATGAAGTTCAGAAAAACTGTTGTTCAACATTCATTAGCTCCAACTCCAGCATGATCCGCTCAGTTTTGGTCGCCGACGCAAACAAAGAAACCTCGACCGTCTAGTCAACAGCGTGGTACGGAAACCGCCAACACGCTAGTTGGCGGTTTTACTGCCGAGCGACTACGCAGAGGCATAAATCAGCCTTAACATTTGGAGCAGTGTGGCAGCCTTGGAATAAAAAGAGACCGATTTAGCATTTGGAATCTCAAATAAAACAAAAAAACCATGGGAAGGCAAAGGAAACACCAGACTCTTTTAAAAACTTGCAGTGCAGCTCCTATGCTCTCACACGGAAACGAGGACCACAGCAGTCCTGACACTAAATCCCAGCAGAATTGTGTGTTAAAAAGTCATTAAGATTTAAAAAGGATTTTACATCTAGAGGTTTCACATTCCTTTAACCAATTAAGATGAGGCCATCGCGTGGTGGAATAATTCACAAGCTATCTCCTAAATTAAGCAGTGTGGATTTCGGTGTGTTGACTCAAACCAGGCAAACGCCTTTTGTCGAGACAGTTCCTGGAGAAGAGTGAGGACGAACCCGTCGATGGCCGGTTATTCCCGCGTGATAATCCCCCCTGTGCTCTCTGCGGGGTTTGTTTTGTGCGTTTTAAAACCGCCGAGATCCGTTTCTCCCAGAGGCCAAGAGGGACAGTTTGGTTTTACCGTGAATTTACTCCACACTTAGCCTCCAGAGACGTGACATCAATCAGAAGGCACTTAAAGGTGCTTGCTTACTAGGATGGTCTGCTGCATCCATGAAAATGTGACCTCATGATAAATCACATTTTATAGTCATTTTCTTTCCTCGCTGCTTGTTCAGTAGGCCCTTTCGTCGAGTCTATTAACTGCGATGTTCTCCGTGCCCGGCTCCGTAGCAGACAAGGCAGACGACTGTTTTTAATGCATCGAGATCAGTGCCCCTTGGGATAGAGCCTCAGAGAAATATTCTCATAAGCCATAAGTTAAAATAAAGCGTTCATTGTGGCGTGACTATCATTCCTTGGAAAACCAGCAGCGAACATATGTGTCCCTTCAGAGGACGCATTATCTGATTATCTCCTGTAGCCGTATCCTCCTGAAATTTATTCGTCAAGATGGTGAGATGAACATACAGATTGAAATTCAAGCAAAATAATGCCAACTGCAATAACGCACCAGAGCGGCCCCATGTTTACATTGTACAAATCCAGGCAGCGACTGACCAAAAGCAGATTACTTTGCCATCTCTGCATTGCCTCTCCCCTCCGTTCTGACCAGCAGCAGCAGGTGGGCTGCCCGGATAATCCCTCCAGCCAATAATATCTTATGGTCTACAGATCTTTTAATTAGCCTACATCTGCTCACCCCGTATAGAGACAGGATGGAAAATCCCAAAATCTGCAAACACATGACAAGTCAAAGACTGCGTTCATCAGTCACGCCTTAAAAATTCGGTTGTTTTTACGCCCGAGTTACAAGGTTGTCGACAACGGCGCGCTCATTTACAGCCATAACAGAATTTATTAACGTTACATCCTTTCTGCTGTGCGTAAAGCCTGCGGTGTTTGACTGGGTGTTGTGTTCGTGTCTGCTCTGTGCGCAACACTGGAGAATAGGAACATCCCCATTGTTCCTGTTTAGCAAGCCACTGCTGATTCGGTGCCCTGGTTTGCGGCTCTGAGCAGCGACTCGATCAAATTGTGGGTAACACCAGAGAGATCGGCCCCACAATCATTACCCAGATGTCTTTTCTTCCCTGTCCTTCACAGATAAGCACGGCACAGCGCTCGGCTCCACATGCCTCTTGAGCTGACCTCATATGTATGTGTGAGATAGCAGGTGTGGGTAAACCATTATCAGCTTTGCAGTGTGAGGAAGTTATTTTAGTCCAGTCCCACAAGAACATCTTTGGGAAAATGTGTGATGCCCTCTGTGGCATGTCCATTAATTAGCGAGAGGCGCAGGAGAGCTACTTTAATCCTACAGGATCATAAGGAGTATAAACAGCAACACTATGACACAACCTGGCTGATTTTATTAAATGCCTTGCAGCTGATTAGCAGAGTAAGCGGCGAGCGCTGTATCGCTTACACGCTGCCAGAGAGGATCTGAGATCGCGGGGAGCTGAAGAAGACGGTGCGGAATGGAGAGAGCATAATGATTCGACTCCATTTGGATTTTCCCTTGTCAAAGTCTATGACCTGCCTCCGCATGACTCACCGTTATCACGGCGGAGTGCAGGGAACACATCCATGAGTCTTATGTGCGTGAGTCACAGGCTTCCTCTCAGGCAGGAATACTGGAAACTTTCCTCATCGGCTCATCAAAAGTCTCTCCTTAAATGCCGCTTACTTTCAGGAAGTATTCAAATAGATGCCGTACGCTGACACCTTCCTCTGAGACACTGAAAAGAAAACAGCATTATATAATGTGAATTTCCGCTTCCTCCTCATTTGCATTTCCATTGAACTGCCAGAGGAAAAGCTCCTTTTCCTGATTTGTCAGTAAGCTGATTCAGGGCTATGAGTTGTGCACATCACTGGCAGTGACAATTTTAGGTTCTGTGCTTTTGTGTCCATGGTAACTGTGAGCGAAGGTGAGGCTTTTTTTGTGTACGAGGGAGAGAGAGCAGTTGGCAGACAGTGAGCTGGGGGTCTAGCTGCTGGAACACACACAAACACACACATTCACACACACGCAAACGCAAGCGACAGTCACCGCCGTCATAATCAGGAGCTACAATCACGTCTCAGACACGCCGCGGCTCCTGTTGTCCGTATCAGTCTGAATCTGCAGAATACATGCAGACAGAGGTAATAACTATTGGGGAAAATACACAGTCCCTGGCCTGTGCATGCTCCCCTCTGCCTCAGAAATGCTATTGTGATCCGGCGTCGCGCTGCAGCTCATGCACTTGTCCACTTCTCTTTCTGAGGATGCAATTCCTTTGTTTAGCAAGGCGAGGTGGTGACGTCAAATCGCCTCCTTTGTTTCAAAATGCCTCAGCTGCATTGCTCCTCGAGCATGAATTCTTCAAACTGCCCCTGTTGCTGGGAGCAACAATGAGGTGAATGATAAGATTTTTTAATGAGCATGTGAAAGAGCAAAGGGAGAGAGAAAAAAAAGAAGGAGCAGTAAGTACAGATACTAACCATCTGCTGTAACAATCAATCATTTGGCTGAGGAGGAAATTTTGTTCTGCGACAACGAGGAGGATTAATTTCTTAATCCTTGTCAGATAAATCATATGTGTTGTTACTGAGAACTAAACAAATATTTTTCTCCACTAATTTCTACATAAATCTGTTTTTTGGGGGGCTATCCTAATGGCTCTGACTTGGAAGGTGTCTTATGTATCTGTGTTTATTTGGTTAAGACTCTTTGTTTGCCAAACATGAATTTACATAGAACTGCTCATAAAACAATAGCCACCTTGGTTACACTGTGCCCTTTGACCACGCTTTGTTGTTGCTTAGCATCTAGCTGAGGTCTCCCACTGGTCAATTCACAACTACCAGCCAATCACACGTCACCTCGGGGTTGATGGGGTGAGAGGGGCTGCAACACAAACGCTCCCTCATCCTGAACGATGCATCTGGACACCGACGTGACAAAGTGACTTCCTTTGCAGGGTTCATGCGTGGGATCAATAGTGTGTCTGTTCAGGGGGATGAAGAGGGGAGCTCTGAGCGTTACGCTGTGTTGACATATCTGAAAATGGGCTGCGAGAGAGATCCTGACACCCCACACAAGGGAGTTAGTGTACTTGGGAGAGGCACTGAGCTATTTGGTTAGAGGACCACCGCAGTAAACAGAGCAGATCTGATGAGAGGAAGATAGAAGAGCCTCTAAGTCCTGGCAGGAAGGAAGGAAGCCCTCATCACAGATCTTTCACTAGCAGCAGGAGCTGTGCAGGGAGGGGGGCGGAAAGGATGAGGGCGAATGGGCAATGACCTTAACATTGATGGGGCCCCATGGATAAATGACTATAATTCAGAGTGTGTATGCTTAAAGTGAAGGGCTTAACTGCTCTGCCGACACCTGTTCTGGTCTATATGGGAGCCTTTCACTGAGACAGGTGCCTCGGCACCGAGCCGCCTACTTCCCCTCGCTCGCTCGCTCGCTCTCTCTCTGCTTCACTCCCAGCTGCTCTCCTTTCAGACCCCAGACACAGATTCCTCACATGCCTGGCTGTCAACTCAACAACCACAGCAATGGTCACTCAACTGCCTGCTCCCAATGACAAGTCCCTAATATAAACAAGCCCCGCCAGAATGTCTAGAAAGCATTTTTGCATGAGGCTGACATAAGCGATAAAGTGAAAATACTACTTCATTGCTATGTTTACATTGTTAAAATCTGATTGGCGGGGTAGTTGTGCACACAGAAAACAATTTCATATGTGTAACAGCACTTTCCCAGACACATTTCCCCCACAGAAGTATATGCTTGGTTAAATTTCTACGCTTATAATACTTAGTTTGACTCAAATTAAGAGAAAATAACCAGCTGCAATAATATACAGACGTCATCGTATGGCACAGTTTCCACTGTTATATGTCCTTGTTTGGAAAAATGCACGTGAGCATAAAAAATGTGGGCTTGATGGTGCCTGACTCTGCATTCTTCTAGAACAACACCCTGTTTTAGAAATTAAATTATGCACAAAATTTTGACATGAATCAGAAAAAGTGCATTCTGCTGGAATAATGCATGTGGGAGCTTGAACATGTGAGTGCTGTGGATGCATGTGCATGTGTACAGCGGAGCTGTCAGCTTTCTAACCGGTGCAGTGACCTGTGCACAACACAAACAGTTTGGGGGAAGTCAATTAGTACAAAAGGGGAGCAGAGCGCAGATGCAGCCAGACTGAGCGAGAGCTGCGATGGTTTTGAACTGCAAGGCACAATCTGCTGCGCTGTATACCTTTCCGCGTCTGCTGCTCAACCTTAAAATGGTCATTAGTGGTAATCTACCCACCCACTAAAAGCCTTCATTAAAAACTTCTTCTCACAGACCTCTACATCAAACACTGATTGCATTAATTGTAAGGTCCTTCGCCTCTGCACAGGCTCCAGCAGATCACACATGTTGTGCTGCAGCAGTTGTGGGCAGAGAACATGCACTGTATGTGTTTAAGATAAGCATGCCTTTATTTTAGGGCCTTTCGCATAGCATGCATACCCTTGCACGTGTAAGCACTGGCCATGCTTTCGGATGTGGGCCAGTTGGCGAAGCTCCAGCAACAGAGCTGGAGTTTGGCGGCTCGGTCCCAGCATGCTCACTGTGTGAGAGGCAAGGTGCTCCGCTGCATAGCTGGAATGTTTTCCCTCTTTGTTTGGCCCAAAGGGCTGGGAGATCTGTTTAGAAACGACGTCTTATAGTGTTGGACAAGTTGGGGCAAGTCTGCTAGCAGCTCTCAGGCTGCTGCACACTACTGTGGAGATGGGAGGTCTAATTCTTTTAACAAACTCAAATCTCATGGGCTGTTATTGAGTAGTCATTGATTTAATTTATGGGATTCAGGAATGCAAAAATGAATCACACCCAACAGCAGCATAGTTTAACTCCTCAACTCCTCCCACACACCAGCGCTTTAAAAAGGAATCTCATAAGGTTTTGCCATAGCCTCATAAATGAAAACCAAACAGCTTGGAGGTCAAATAAAAGCACTGGTTGAGCCTTACCTCTTGTTACTATTTAAAGTAGCCCAATAATCACATCAATAATCAATAACCAAGTGTGAAATCCTAAGACTGAAGATGTAATGCTACTTGGCCGGGCCTACTTTGCAATTTGGGTCTTCATATTAACAAACCACAAAACCAAGTGATGAAACGAGTTTTCACCGATCATTTCATTAACAAATGAATCTATGAATCAATGAATCAGTGAGTCGAAAAACCTGCGGCAAGGCGGCATACGCACCGTCTGCTCAAACAATAACAGGACGTTGTTCGGTGCACTTGGCTGACCAGTACAGAAATTCAGATCCAGGTTGAAAAGTATTTCTTTGGACCAAAGAGTGCGAGCAGTGTCACAGTAGCTTTCCGGTCATTAGCAAAGCGGTTAAGCCACAAATTGGCGTGGGCTTCTAAACTTTCAAATCATTCCTACAAAGTGACTTTGGAGAGGCTTGACATTTCAATGGAGAAAATCCACATAAGAATTTTAAGTGGCCTCAGCCTTTCGTGAAGTGTGAATGTCATCCCGGCACAAGTGCTTTACCTCATTCTTTACATTCGCCGTAACAGCTGGGACAGTTTGAGTCCACGATAACATCTTAGTCGTCCGACCTCTGCAGCTGTGTGAAATGGTCAGAGCACTTTCTCTCAGCAATGTCACAGCCGTCACAGCTGGATCTGTGAAGCCCCTCCGCTTCCTCACAGGAAACGCTCCACAATTATCCTGAGACGAGCTCACAACCAACTTGCTGTTTGTGCACGGACAACAAGCATTTCATATCAAATACCCAAATGAGCGTTCCCAACTGAGTGGTGTTAAGCAGATGAGTGACTTCACCGGTTTCTGTCATGTCACACATAAACAAACGTGTTTCCTTCCTAACTGCTCTGGCAAAGTAACAACTACTGCAGGACTTTGATGAAACGTCTACACTTACTCCTGCAGTCACACTTTAAGTTTGTTTTCTTTAGTCTTAACCGTGGTGGAAAAGTTTACTTTGCTGCATTTTATAGCAGGTTCATTTAAGTCCATGCTGCCCCATTACAAGCAAACCAGGACTTGTAAACAAATGTCACATGGACTCACAAGCAGCTCATTCATTGGGCAGAGGTTTACTAACTTGCCATCCCACAAGGGTTTTGGCAGCGGGGGGGGGTTGCTGAGTCAAAACAAATGTGATTCCAGTCCCTGTAACTTCGGCGAGGCTTGATGGACTTGCCTCTTTGAATCTGACCATCAGTCAAGACTGTTTTGCACTCGGTTCATTTTATTATGCGAGGCCGTCCAAACATGACTAACTGCTGACTATCAGATGTCATCATTTCCCTCCTTAGAGCCATAAAACCTTGAGTTTTGGGGTTGCTCCCTGGAGCTGGATGGGTTCTAACTCTTAATAAACCTCACTGCACTTCACTACTTGAAAGCGGACTGAGGGCTACGGCAGTCTCAGTGCAGGTATTTGGTGTGCACCTGGGTTTGAATGACCAAGCAAACCAAACTGAAGCAGTAAAAGCACTAATGTTTGAATAAATTGCTCCAAACATGGCTAGTGTGGACTTGCTGATAGACAGGGCTTTGATTCTTATGGTCACTGAGCTCTTATTTCTGACTCAGCACGTGCTATGCTGCACATGTTTGAAGCAAACAGCCATGTTAAACTTTAAAGATCAATGACGTCTCGCATAATCATTTGTTTCAAAGTCCACGAGCGCGGTGATGTGTAAAGTCCTATTCTTGAACATTCAGCAAATCACCATCGCCCTGACCAGTCACTGCTCCGGAAACATGATAGCGATTGCATTTATAGGCATCACATCACAATATCCCGGTTACAGTGCGACTTCACTGGTACTGTGCAACGCAGGCGTATAGACACAGTTAGGCGTGCCTAGATAGACGGGGTATTGATTGTTCTTTTCCCAGACACAGGCTGCTGTATCTTGAGGCATTTTTTTCTTATGCACGTGTCCTGCTTTTCTGTGTCACTGGCTGCTTCTATGCATTGATGTGTCAAAGTTTATTGGGCTGTTTCCAGCTCCGTCACCCCCAGTACATCAGCTGACAGCAGCCTCAGTGCACAGCTCTAAGAGGCCTTCACAGACCATGACTACAGAGCAGAAGCCTGAGGGCTTTCACTCAGCAAAACAGAATCCCTCTCTGTGCAGCTCACTGACCACCGTTGTAGTCAGAAATGGATGGACAGCAAAGGCCCCTTCCTCCCGGATCTCGACCCAGGATGCCTCCGCAGCCTCTGGACACCTGCAGGGGACTGTGAATGTCTCTGTGATGGGACCGAGGGATAGTGATGGTAATGAACACACAGTCATTCATCAGCCATCCATGGCATCGGGCCCATTCAGATACATACACCCTCACACTGCGACACACACACACACAAAGCCCCAGCTGCCTAACGTGCCAGGCTTATACACAACGCTGGGCACCAATGCTATCCCAGCTCCATTTACCCCTTTAAGAGACACCCCATCTCTGCAGCCAAAGTGCCTTTATTTACATTCCTCCAATCAGCTGCACACACAACGGACAGAGGTCACTTCATTTTGTACTTAATGGAGAGAAATGCTGTTGCTAACCTAGATTTCCCCATGCTGACAGAGCCTTACATATCCCTTTGTCTCAGATCACATCCATCATCCCATTTCCTTTCCACTAAACTCTGCCCCTATGCACAAATAAGATCTTTATCCACTTTCTGTGGGTTTTCCCAGATGGCACAAGAGACAAGGGGCTGGTGGAAGATGGGAGTAAAGGGGGAGAGGGGGGAGGAGGTACTGATGATGGTGGTTAGGGTGCATCAGGGCTTGCAGATGATACTATAGCATTGAACAATGAGCTTATCGGAGAAAAACAGCACCAGTCATACAGAGTTTGTGAAACGTTAAATGAATCATCATCCTGCTCAAATGCACTCACACACATTTCCTGGATTGTGTAAATAAATAATTGACCCACGAAAATCTTTCATTTGAGCCTCATGACTCGGCCCAAGTCAGCAGCTGTGCTACTACTGTTTTGAAGCCTATAGGAAGATGTTATGGGGCAGAACAAACCAATTACACCCCTGTCAAGGCTAGGCCACAGCACTGTATCATTCCCACAGAGATGCCACAGTAGCACTGTATGACATGGCTATAGCTCAACAAGCTCAAGATTGATGTGCCACAAGCCATGGCATGTGTGGCATGGCCATAAGCCCTGCCTAGCCCTAAAACAGGAAACGGCTGCAGATACCATTAAGTGTTTCATGTTCCTTGTTAATGACGAACCAAAGCTATGGCTGTTAATACAAAGGTTTGCCCCAACTAGCATGCACTGAAATGCCGAGGCATGTGACTCATATTTGATTGCATTGAGTGTTAAGCCTTTAGGGCTGGGCTGCTTTTACCCCATGACTCTCCCTCAGAGCGAGGGCAGCCTCCAGGGCTGCTGCTCTATAGTATTTACACATTCCTCCCAGGGCGGAAACACAGCCCATTAGCATCACATGCTAACATGCCTGTGGACAGAGAGGCATACACCAGCTCTTTTCAGCATTAAGGCATGCTAATGAAAGAACAATTCACTTTTGTTTTTCCCCCCAAGTGCTTTTCAGGGAAGTTCTACTTTTGATATCTCTTTGAAGAGGGTTGAAACGTGACGAGGGTAAATACGGGATTAACCCTTTTAAAATAATGACTGTGTCCTTGAAAATGGACTATTTAATTCAGTGAAGATCTATTTCTTGGGGAGGGATGATATCTCGCCTAATTCGCGCTTCACTGAATAAGAGGTTTCAATGGAGTGATTAACAGTGAAGCATTGTCATACAGTAGCATTCACAGACTTTGGGAGGCTTGTTGCAACAGGGAGCAAATGAGTTGTGGAGACAGTGACAGGGCTGTCAGCGTGAAACTGCGGAGACTGGGCTGGCAAGCCTCGACTGGATCTTATACGGCCTTCAATAATTACAGGAAAAGATCAGCCTAGATGCACAATGGGCACAGCATTAGCTAACTACTCTCTGTCAGCTTCAATAAACTTGAACTGTCCTCACAATGATCCACGGTGCTGTAGCCTCTGTGCTGTCCCTGAATGCTGCACTGTCTGCACCCTCAACCGGCACACGCCGCTAATTAAAGCAGTGACAATACACCCAGTCTACTTCAGCTCTCATCCTGTATGAGAGGAAACGTGGGTTGAAGTGTTGCTGGAATATCATATGCTATGTTGACATAAATGTTTACTGAACATGTATTTAACCTGGCAAGTTGCCCGAGAACTCATTCTTACTTACAGCAAAGGCTGAAGTGTCTGCTGTGAGGGAGACAGAGATAGTTTTACAGGACAGGATATTCTGTTTCCCAGAAAACAATCTATAGGACTACAGCAACTCTGCAGCGTCGAGCCTTCTCTCCACAGCTACACGAGCACCGTTCAACTCAGCAGTTGACCGATATTAGAAATCTATACATAAAAAGAGGATGTGTCACATTCTGAAATCATCACCCCATTAACTTTTAATATAACTGAGCGCAACATTACCCGCTGTATGGATCAAGACGTGACTAATCTCACAGACAGAGTTTCAAATGCATCTTTAGATCACGCAGGAGCTCACTGATGAATCATTCCCCGCTGATCCACTGAGATCCCCGGTCAGCATTACCAAAGACGAGGCAGCCACTTATCCTTTTTATGCTCAACAAATAAACTTTTAAAAGTAGGCTAACTTTTTATTTGTTGAATCCAGTCAGTCTGTGTGGTGGGAGTGAAAGAGTCTAAACTGGAGAAAGAACACAGAGGCGGGCAGGCCTCTGATGAGGCAGACAAAGCTGCAGGCAAAACTCATTGATCAGCAGTGATCGCTGCTCCTCCTCCCCTCCCACTGTGTGTATCTGTATTTCAGCTTTTCAACCAAGTACAATTTGCTGCAGTTTAGAGAGGCAGAGGAAGCTTCGGGCTGAGATGCATACTGGGTTCTCATACCGATGTAGCCAGAAATCTGGTTCACATCAATAATCTCATATCACCGAGTCTCTCCTGTCAGTCTCCACTGCAGCCTGTTTCACATTCACACACAGAGCCAGAATGTCTTAAAGATAATCTTTACGTGAGAAAAAGTAGGCTTCGAATTTGACTTAATACCCAGTATAGTACCACAGTTATTTGCAGGGGTGTTTCTCTTTTTTTTCAAGAACAAAAATAGTTCAGTGTTAAAAAAAAAAAAAAATCATTCATTTGCTGGGAAGTTTCCCTCAGGGTGTCTTCTAGTTTCATCAATTAACATTTAAGACCTTTTAAGATCTTTTTTCAGTGCTAGTTAGAATGAAATATCAGCCCGATTTGTAACTGAGATAAAACAAAAACAACTGCAGACCTGTCAGAATAGATGTTTGCACGACTCAGCTGATGTCTCATTGAGTAAACCGCAACATTTTTACAACCTCTAAAACTGCAGTTACAACTTAAAACGCTGTATTTAACTTTATTTAATACCATTTAAGGCTTTGGGGTTAGGTAATGTGATTTTTGACTTATCAAGGCTGTCTCAGGACCTGCAGACACCCTGCTCCCTTTTCCCCCTGCAGAGCATATCTTAAATGAAAATGAGCCAACAGCAAATGTACTTTTGTCAAGGTGTCAAACTAGCTTCCCATACTAAAGCTCTTATTTGACTGACGCGACATGTCAACACCAGTGATGTTGACAACATTTCAGCTGGTAGGCAGGAAAATAAATTATTCCCGCACCATCTAGATTTGCATAGACAGCCACTCTTTGTGAATACAGACGATCAACTTCCATTCACAGCACAGGGAGAGAAACTGAAGCCAATTCAAAAACACTGACACTACAGTTCACTGTCTACTCAGTGTAATTGAAATGTACCTCCTGTCAAAAGGTGAGGTTACACTATATTAGCCTGACAAGGAACTGTTTATGATTATATCCAGGTGATCATTTTCTGTGCAAGTTGGATGCTAAAGATATTTCTGAGTCAGCATTCACGTCTTGGCTCATATTTAGTTTAACTACTATCAACCTTGGTTTCTGTCTGGGAATTTTTCAATCTGTCTTAGTAGTGCCACTATCTTAGGCATCATGTTTGTGTATACCACTTTGAGACTGCTGTTTGACAGCATGATCTACCAATAAATAAGAAAATGCATGTCTTTCTATAAGTTCCCCGTCTTGACAAAGAGTTTAAGAGATTAACGAGGGATCGGTGGGGCAGGGGTCTGTCTCAGAGTCGTGACCTTGGAGTGAAAGGTCGCTCTGTGCCCCTGATGCCCTGACACCAATGAGGGGAATCTGTCTAATCCTTCAGCTCAGGCAGACTCCACCGCCGCGCTCACACACCGCCACCCAGACCCAAACCCCAAGCAGGCACAGCCCTGGGGCAACAACGCCGACAGGATGGGAAGGCATGGGCCCTCTGGAGGTCTGACACACATACACACACACACACACACACACGCACGCACACATACATAGACCACAGTGCACCACCTCTGACATTAACCGAAGGCATTTCGACCCTGTCAACAAGTTAAAGTTAAATTAATCAGCAGTTTAGATTCAGTTAGCCCAATCAGGCTGGTGTAGGCGGGCATCCTTTATGGCCTTTTAACAGCATATCATAAATGTGTCTAAAACTGCTCCTCTGACAGAACAAAACGTTCCTCAGTCTTATTTTTTATGTTGACAGTATGAGTCATGAAGCCGGGGGAATGCACTGAAACATTTCATAGCCTATGTCAAGAGGGTGTAAAAAAAAATGACAGTGCAGTGGAACACACCACAAACTGAAGTGGGAGTTAAATGTAGGCATTGTGCAGCAACACACACACACACACACACGCACACACACACAGCCCAGGCAGGCCTCACACACTCTGATCAGTCACCGTACGACAGTATAGCAGAGTAAAATCACACCATTGTAAAAACCTGCGAGGGAAAGGTGAGCAGGGCACACCTACACATCCTTTATTTACTGTTGCTCCACCGAAACTAGACAACGTTGTAGCCCTCAGTATCGCCTGCAGGGAGGTGGATCTCTGTCACACACACATACATACACACACACACACACAGACAAGACACTGCACACACAAACACACACATACACACACACACACCTTACCTTAGAAATTCTTGCAGGCAGGTGTCACAGAAGCGGTGTCCACAGGTAGACACTTGGACAGGCTCCCGCATCGCCTTGCTGCATAGTGGACACTGGAACCGTCTCTTTGGCTTCTCCAGAAACTTGTAATCAAAGCCGGGCATCGCTGCAGGATTTTCTCGCAATCGGGCCTTCGCTGCAGGTTACAGGTAAAACACCTCTTTATGTCAGCCCCCTCCGCTCCTATTTGCTATTTTGCACGGCCGTCTACGCCGATGCAAGGCTCATGTCCCTCCAGCCACCGGCCGATCCGACGGATATTGACCGATTCAGTCCTGCCGGCCGTCTCCCAGTCTTCTCCTGCAGCCGGGGCGACTGATGGCAAAAAAAAAAAAAAAAAAAA
>OMLB01043490.1:0-14456 GCA_900302555.1 Myripristis jacobus | reverse complement strand
AAAAAAAAAAAAAAAAAAAAAAAGCCAGACAAAGCCTCGACAGTCCCCAAACGCCGCCGCAGTCGCTGATTTCTCTGACAGCCCCTGATCCACGTCTACAACACAGGGTTATTTTGCCTGGCGCTGCGTGTGTGTGCGTCCTTCCTCCCCTCTGTAGGTGCAGTACTTACTGCCAGGCTGAACACAATACATATCCCTCAGTCTGTTTAGGAGGTGAGCGGAGTCCCGCCTCCTCTTCCTTGCAGGAGGAGTCAAGAGGCTACAGTCCGTGTTCACACCATTTTCATCCCCCCCGATCTCATTTACGGATCTTTAATTGGCCGTTTGTCCGGACGCACTAGTCTGTAATGAGACGTAAATGAGGTAATTGTTTGTCAATCATGCGTATAGATACCATAGCCTACAATGGCAGGTAACCCTACACCTTGATGAGCAGACCCAGTGTTAATTGTCACGCCTCACCATTAATAATAAATCATATATAAGTCTTCTGCTGAGTAAAAGCCACGTTACTGTCAAAGGTGTTTGTTGTTAAGGTTTAGGTTGATGATTGCACTAACTAATTGACGCAATACCTATATGAATCTATAAGAGGTGAAAGATGCCCTCTGGTGGTAAGGGAGGCGTAAGATTCAAAGAATATTGTGTTTTGCTGTATTTCATGTTGTTTTTATATGTACTATAAAAATATAAATACCACTGTGAATATTAGTGATTAAAAAAAATGGGGGTGTGTTATTTGAACGTGTGGTAGTGTGCACAAGCACGGATCTGGATCAGTTTTTGTTGTTTTTTTACCTGCTATATTGCCACTTAATTACATCACCATTACATCATCACACAGGAAAGCAATTGCAATATATCCATCTGTACTCCAGCATACCTAACCCTGTCACATGTTCTTAGATGGTGATGTACAATATCACCACTGTGTTTATACATTTACATACATTTACAGTGTAGTGTAAATGTCTATTTCCAGTTGCAATCCTAATTTTCAATACATTAGGAAGATCAGACTGCAGTAATCTGATTCAGAACTGGTACCTCCCTTGAATCGTAGCTACTAGAAATAAAAATAAGTCATTGCTTATTGGATTAAGGATGAACAAAGAGAATGCAAAAAAAAAATACATTGTAATTTAATGAACATAACATTATATAGAATGAATGATAATGTTGCTGTACATGTAATGGTAATTACAGTAATTACACTATCTGATATTTAATCCAGTGAAATTACACATCACACTAAAATGATCTGCTTAACGTGGGAATTTAGGGATTTTTACAGGCCGTGAAATGCAAAAATAATCAGATTATTCCACCAAGTAATCCAGTGCTACAGATTATGTATTCATTTTAAGCAGGTAATTGGTAATCTGTAACCGACTGCATTTTGAAATCCACCCTTCATATCTCGCCAGTCATGACCAGACATGATAATGATGTCTGATTACCAGCAGCTAATAAAACAATGTATTTAAATTAGTTAAATGCAGAATAACAATCAGTTCAGCAGCATTTGAAATTCATTATGATTCAGAGGAATGAAGCAGGTAAGAGAGACAGGAAGAGGCCGTCTTTTAAAACTGGTTTTCTCTGTTTATAGCCCTTATAGCGTCCCTTCCTGTTTGAGTGCAACCAGCGCTCAGCCACGTCAGCCTTCCCTCTGAACATATCAACACAATGCATCTGCTCATTAAACGCTCACTTCATATCACACCATTTTTCACCATCATCATGGTTTTTGTTGTTGTTTTGTTGGTTTGTTGGTTGTTTGCTCATTTCAAAGCTCCAGCATCCGGTTGACACCCTGCTTTTGAAATGATTTTATCACTGTAAAAGCTTGAAGACTGGTTATAAAAGGGTTACAGGCACTGATAATGACAAATGAAACATACAAAAAAAAAACACACATTGCGCAAGACAATAAAAAAGTATTTCATGACTAGATGTCTCTAGGACCTTGTTTTTGCCTGCCTCTGTTTGGCAACAGCCTAAGGTCACCCTAGGAACACAGTTTGTACAAATGTATACAGCCTCAGTAATGATGTCAAAAATTTCAGTGAGTTACACAATGCTCCAAAAATATATAAAATCAGGTTGCACCATCAGCTGTAATACCATCGACTGCCTTCAGGGTCGGTTCAGTTTCCTGACACTAAACAATGAATCGTTATCTGCTCTGTGTTGTGGACTAAAACCATGAAGAACAGCGTGACCACTGACAAAGTGATGGAGATTAGTTTGTTTGGCTCATTGGGCTGATGGGTAACTAAACACTGAAGTGGCATTCATTCTTTTCTTTTCCATGCATTGTATCACCTCATTCACCACTAGCTCAAGAGATCAAACCAGTTTGACTCTCCACTAAGTGTCGTCTCATGCTCGTCCTGCATGTGAGAGGACAAAAGCTGCCGAATGACTTCCTGCAGTCATACTACTGCAGCATTCCACTACCTAACCTGCTTGAGAAACACACTTTACTTGAGCAGTGAAGCATCTGACCTTTTTCAGATTTTCTCCATCATATCATGGCATTATTGCGTGACTGAAAGCAAACAGGCTTACATTTCTAGAAAGCACAACATAAAGAGGGAGAGCAAATGGAGCGCTGCAGCCGCAGCTGCAGTATGAAAGGGAATCTTTCAGCTGCCGCGCGGACGGGGCCTCTGGGAGAAGTTATTCAGAGGAAACTGTCCTTCACCTTGCGCCATCGCCGAGCTTCGGGACAATCGCTCGGTGGGTGTGGAGCGCCTTTCAAGACAAAAAATCCCGAAATCATCTTGGGGCAGGTTCTTCGAGCAAAGCTGGAAAAAAAGCAAGGAGGGGGAAGTAAAACATCAACATAACATCTGTTCATTAAATATCAGATTTCAATCCCTTCCATGGTCCACTTCCAATATAAAAAAGGTTTCTCCCTCACCACAGCCACATGAAAACAGTCTAATGAAGCTCCAGTGACTTTATTTTCTTTATTCATTTAACTGTTCAGTTTTGGGATTTTTTTGGGGGGGTTTCTTCATCAAGACATAATGTATCACATAATTTTCAGTGCTTTTCAAATGTTGCCATGCGTAGTTTTAGTGTCACAGGATGGCCTATAAACTGTTTAAGATGCTTTTCCATGCTGAGAAGGATATATTTTTGGAAGACACACCAAGCACTTGTATTGTTTTGGCATGAAAATGGTGAAGTTTAAAGACTTCATAAATATCATCGATTTTCGTCGTATGTCTAAAACTATTGGATTCTGCCTTCAAATATCCATATAAGTCGAGCGCTAGTGCAAAAGAAAACACAGGGGGGGGAACGTGGTGTACGGGGCTGACACCTGAATCTGATCAGGGATTAAAAAGCTGCTGCCATCACAGTTTGGCAGGACAAAGAGCTTGAATTGGCTCGAGTCAATCCCAACACCAAGCTATGATTTTGGTGGCAGACTGATAAGCTGGACAGCGGCCCAGCGCAGAGAGTGACATAACAAGTAAAAAGGTAGAGGCTCCAAAGGGAAACACGCTCTTTCATTTCCTCTGTGCAAAGTTTCTATTGTCCACTATAAAAACTCCTGGGTAAGGTCAGAGAAATCCACCTCCTGCCTGCAAATGTTTTATTATTGTACAACCTTACAGCAACATTGCTCTTCCTCCCTGTCCATTCCCATTCTATAAATAATCCATTTATTAAAAATACGTAGGCGCATCAATATGTATCACCAATACTACTCCAAAAAGGTATACAGTACTTGTCAGATTATTGTCTGTATCATTCTGTTTGTCTTAAAATAAAATCAGTGGTATTGATATTATTAAGCTACAGTTACAATGAGTGGCAGTCATGTTGGTTTTCAGGTCACATGGTGTGGGTCATGGGAACATTAGGACTGCAGCCCTGCCGTCTCTACCAAGGATTACCAACATCTCTGTTACTTATTAGATTGTGATGCAATTTAATCTTTTCTAAATCTGCATCTATTTTCAATTTGGAGTGTGGAGGGACGATTTAATCCCACTTTCATTGTTTTGTGTTGTTTTGTTGTGTTTTTCTCATCACAATATCTGGGTTTTGCAATATCTGGGTTTTGCGCTAGAGGGAAAAAAAAATGCAGCCTAAATGTCCTCTATTATTCTCGAGAAGGAATCTGTGCCCACAGTATTTGGATCTGTGTCCGAAATCAATACCAACAGTGCACATAGTAAGATGATAGCAAAATTGGGTTAAATTATTACTTGGGCACAGAGATAGAAACACTCTCATTAAGTAAACAAAGAGTGGCTGAGAGAGCCTAGTTTGTCTTTGCAAGTGCTCCCAAAAACACAACGTCCAGTCAGCGAAAAAAGTTGGGAGCCAGAGTTTTTGGTTACTGGTTGTAACTGGTAAAGAACACCAAATTGCCTCAATCCAAGTCAAATAGGTGCAGCGACTAGAAAACCACAGGCTATGGGAATACAAAGAAGTAAAGATGGGGCAACATAGCAGTAAAGTCTTCACAGTGGGGGTCGGCTTTCAAACTTACAAACGAGCCCTTTCATGTTTCCAATTCTACAAGGAAAAACATGCGTCTCTGTCAGCGTCATCGAGGGCAGCTTGTCTCAACTTTAGCATCTCTTTCATTGGGGGATTAGCGATTGCTGTTGGATTTCACCACATCCTAACATCTCATGGTGTTTGTTAACAAGAGGTAATAAGTGAAATATTACGTTTCACTGCCAGCAGAGTGTTGCCATGACAACAAGCCACTGATGTCACCGTGAACGGGTGACTCTCCTCGAGCTGCACCGCCTTCGGTATCCCAGAATCCTCCTCTTTCCTTCCGAGGCGGCCGCGGGCTCCCTTTCCCCAGGTGTACACCTCCCCTTCTGCAGCAGAGGAGAGGAATGGCTGTGGTCACCGTCTCCTCAAAATCACATCGCGCCCAAGAGGTTCATTAATCCACACAAATCCTTAACTGACAGCTCTCTCTCTCTACTGCCATTGCAGCATAATAGCTCTATCTCCAGGAAGCCAAAGCTGAACAAAGCCTTTTCCTAACAAAGAACACCTACAGGCATGGCCGGCACCGCCTGCCTCCTCCCCCAAGGGGAGGCAATCATTGACACAATCTGACATTTTACTGTTTGATCCTGGACTAAATTAAAGAAACAGACACATCTAGTTGTTACATATCTATTTAACATGTGGTTTAAAAAAAAAAAAAAAAAGAGAAGAAAGAAAGAATCTGGAGTTTA
The DNA here is from genome assembly GCA_900302555.1 of Myripristis jacobus. NCBI lineage: Eukaryota > Metazoa > Chordata > Actinopteri > Holocentriformes > Holocentridae > Myripristis > Myripristis jacobus. The sequence goes on along the minus strand of OMLB01043490.1, from coordinate 9,225 downwards.
ATTGCCCCCCGACGACTCACCAGATCCAATGGCTAAGGAGAAGGCGTCTCCACAGGCGGCCATGGTGATTCCCTGTAGCCCGGGCACCAAGTATGGCACACGGCTGCTACGGCGGGAGCTACAGCCCATCTGCCCATGCTGGTTACTGCCAAAGGTAAAACACTGACCCCTTTCTGGACAAGGAGCAGCACAAAACAAGAAAAAAGGTTCATCTTCAAGGTTTGTTTTAAAACATCACTATGATTGTATCATGATTGTGAAATTAACTGTAGGATCTTGATATAATTACTGTAATCAAATGAGAAAAAATTCAAGATGCTTGGTAGCACCATTCTCATGGTGCGGGTGGTGTCAAAAACACATTTCCTGTTGCTCCCTGTCCCAAAGAAGGTGTTGCTAGTTTCCCCATGCTTGTTTCCTCTATGGCTTTACTGCAGAGTCTGAAGACCCCTCACTCATAATCCCTCACAATCTAGAGAATATTTCACCTGTAACGGCAACCGAGTGGGCTGTCCCGATGTCAGCATAAACAATCTTCTCCATATTCAGCGGGGCCGACTGGACAGGAGTAAAAGAATGGACCTCTTCCACCTGATCCGAGGGATTTGGCTCCTCTCCAGCAGTTATCTTATCCAGGCCAAGCTTGTTAAACCTGACCGCAACAAACAACAACGAAACCCAGGTAACTTAGAGTGGAGGTTGTTTTTTGTTGAAGGAGAATAGCAGCATTTACTCTGCTCTTCATAAAAAGAAAGAATTTATACTATATGCAGATATTCTTAAATGCGTCCCAAATGAAAACTTTTTCTCTGGATAAAATACATTTCATTTCATTTTATATTCATAAGATAAGGACAGATGTAATATATATAAAGAACTGCACATCAAGAATCAATAGCATTAATAGCTAGGTCCAATGCGCATTAGTGGAATGGGCTGGCATACACACACATAGACACATACACATAAAGCCTATATACATATATGCACATATACACACATACACACATACATGCCTACACCTCCCCCTCCCTGATTAGTTTTTAAAAAATCCACCACTATATGTGGGTGAGTGTCAGGAGTTTGCAGGAAGTAACTAAACCACAGGTATCTGAGCAATGCTGCCTCCACTCACAGCTCAAATGAACCCTGTTGTGTTTACCCGTGCGACTCCTACTCACACAGAACTTCACATCCTGTACGAAGCCACGCTGAACGCTGGATGAACAATGAGGAAAAAGTGTTTCTCATTTTAAGGGAATGCTGTCTCACAGGAAGAGGAAGCCAGAGAGCAAAGCCATTTGATCTCCACCACCATCCATGACAATAACTGGGTTAATTATCCATGACTACATTTTTACCAAGGAATGACAAGCTCTGTTGTGGTTGTTAATGAATAAATCACTTTCATGAACTGTATCCAAGCCAGCCAGCAGCAAGTTGACCAGCATTAATGGCATAGTTGGAGGTGAGAAAATATCAGATATGTACCGGTTGCTTCCGCATGCCAGGATTTTATACTGCGTGCTGATGATCATAGAGCAGTCCACTCCACACAGCACCCTCTGGGCCTCAAACTCTACAGGCACACACACCTGTTGAGGACAGTTGTGTGAGTCCTGGGTGCCGAGCCCGAGGCGACCTTCCAGACAGAGGAACAGAAAGGACAATTGAACGGTTAACTCATACGCTAAGATCCACTCCAAGCGATCCTGTCGTGAGCGGCGTAAAAATAAGGCAGTGCCAAGGCAGAAGATGACTGGCTCATTTACCATTGTCTCCTCTTCCCCAGGCAAACACTTCCCGTTCATTGGTCACAGCGAGCACGTGGGAGGCGCCGCATGACACCTGAACCAGCTCGTATCCCAGCAGCGCCTCCACTATCTTAGGCTAGGCACAAAAAACATGAAGAGGGGCGTGAGGCCTGATTCATGACTCTGTATCCACCACAAAAAGATCAAGTGGGTCTATAGTTTTGTTTTTTTTTACAGTATGTCTTAGGCTATATATTCTGCAAAATGCCCTTTTATATTGTATGATATTGTCTTGTGTATGTTCTGTATACTTAATATACTTTGTATGTTGTATGACCACTGTTAGGCCAAAGACAAACTTACACCTGTGGATGATAAAGTTTACATTCAATTTTGTTCTATTTCCCATTTCATCGCTTTCTTTAATTCATATATTTTGAAAGGAAATGATCCGTACAGCTAAAATCACCAGATCAAAACGTAACAAAATGAGGGAAATTTTCAGTACAGTCCATGTTTTACAGTATGAAATACGGTTTACAGCTAGCAACCAAAGCAAAGTCACTGTGTAAAAGTAAGTCAGCGCTCAGCGAAACCAGGAGTCGAAACCAGGACTTGACGATGTTGAGTGAATGTACATTGTGTTGGATTAACAAAGATTCCTGCCTACAATACGTTGGGTGGAGTTTTCAACTGAATGGCATCCAGATGACAGTTTGACTTTGGATGAACATGAATCATAAAGCACACTAAGCAGCTATTCTTTATGTGCTGGAGAAATGATCTACATCTGCATAAGTTATCAGGACATTTTAATATTTCTAAAACATTCTAATATTTTCATTTAAGGGTTTAACATTTACCTGTGTTACGTCATTGAAATTACCATGCCCCAGACAGCCATTGCTTCCACTCCCAAACGTCATGATGATGCCCCTGTCTGCAAATTGAAATAAAAAGAAGGGATTAGAGGTCCTATTAGTTGCTGAGTGTAGGTGTATCCTTATGTGGACCAACAGAATGTTTATAATCCCTAACTAGTGAACACTAATCTGCCTCAACACGCTGACAAGTGATGAAAGAGCTGAGTGAAGGGTTCTTTAATCCTATGTTATCTGCTTTGCAATACTGGACAGACGACAGCCTCCTGAACGCAAATGTGACTAACACTGTACCCCAAGAAAAAGTGCACTTCCAGAATTCCAGGCAAGTAACAGTGGGGATTATTTCACAAGATACTGCAAACTAATTTCATGGTAAGTGAAAAGTCCAGCGAAAGAGATGACTGCATCCCTGCTTTCATATGTGGGGCTCAATTCGCCGGCTGTCTCAGTGTTTTATGACAGCAACAACGCTGTGGTGCGTGAAAAGCAGAGAATAAACATTGATTTCCTGCTGGGGAACTCCCCGCTAGGCTGACTGGACATGAACGCTATCGATGGCGCTCCAAAGAGAGATGGCCCACCAACCTGTCATGCAGGTGGTAAAGAGATCGCCGCAGGACACAGACTTGATTGTGACTCCAGACTGACCCTCGAGGAAGCGTGAAATGAACTGCGGCTGCATTTGCTCCACCACACCAGGCAGACTGGGCTCCCCGGAGCCTACTGACGGAGACTATAGCAGTAAATGATTATTAGCTGCCGACGACAAAGTGAAAATGCAACACTCGGTGGAAAATGTGTCTATGAAACAAACTGCAAAAGTGAAAGGAAACACCCACCCTCAGATACTATTACACTGTTAGATATCATTAATCTATGATGTGCAATGCATTCTAGGAGTTTGGGATGAAGCAGTCTAATTTACTGAGTGATTTTCAACAACTTCCAAAGAATGGGCATGAACATGCTGCTGTCAATCAAAAATAGGCCAACGGATATATAAATATAGCAAGCAAAGTAGCCTATGACCCCTGAGCCATCTGTGGTGCCACTGCATTATGATCTACAGAGGCTATAGTTAGAGGACAAACTCTTCAACGCTTCGACTACAATGAATTTCTCCTTATATTGTTGTTGCTGTATGTTTTATAAAGATAAAAACTCTATTAAGCCATTGCAGCAGCACTGGAAAGATTGTTTGTTTGGCCAGTTACATGCAGGAATAAGAAAAATGCACAAGCAAACAACAGCTGGGCTTTGAAATGCAAGGTGCATCACCAGTAACTATTTTTACAGTGTTTAAGTGCTTTAGGGAGGATGTTTTCTTTAAGATGCAATGAAAGCAGCGATGCAAGTCACTGATATCATCATCAAACTCTTGAGGGTTTACATGGGAAAAAACAAGTACACGGACCTCCCAGGTAATAAGACGGCCTGACTTGGTGACCCCCATCTTCTGCGTGCGGCCCAGGGAAACCTGCAGCACCTCGGTGTTGAGCATGGGCAGCCGCAGAGGCACGGAGATGCCACTGCCCCACGTGTAGACCGAGGACAAGGGCAGCGAGTGCAGCTTCCCTGTTCCTAAACCTACGGCTCCATCTGGGTCAACACGGGGAAAAAAAAAATCCATTTATACAAGTGGATGTTAAATTACTGTAAAGCTGTTGGTTCTTTTATCAAACAGTAGAATAGCAGTGTGTCCAACCTCTGGATCTGTTGCTAGGTACTCTCCCTCCTGGTCTACCATGAGGCCCAGGCTGCACCGTGGACAGTGGTTTTTCAATTCTGGGAAAGCAGCGAGATCAATGTTGTGATTTTTGTCATAGAATGTAGATAAGAAAAAAAAAACTAATTGCACATAATACAGAGCACCTTTACAAGTGTTATCTCAAATAAAATTCATATCTCTTAATGCATCTTTCTAGTCATTAGGCACAAATCCACGCTCGGAGACACTACCTGCGCATTTTGACATTGCCGATATCTGTGTAGAGATTAAGCAGCGGCCGGATGCAAATGGGAAGAGCCATTATTTCGTTGAGTTGCGGCCGTTTGGACGGGTCCAGGTTGAGCATGTTGAGGATGAGCTGCCGGAGTTCGGGGCTATATCGGTCTGAAATCGGAGCGAAGGTGCCGCTCATGATCTTCAGGACGAGGGCAGGGAGATTCTGAAAGATGCAGAGCGGAATCAAAAGGTGGGTAACAGAAAATTGTGCAATTCTTGATACATGCTTTGCTCATTTTAGGCTCAAAGTTCCAGTTCCAGTGCTGGCAAAAAGATTTCACTATCCGCGTTAAAATCAACAGCCGCAGCAATCTGCTTTGTGCTGCAACGCGGGGACAATGTCGGATCTTTGAATTAAATATTTTGAGAGAAATCTTAAGAATTCAGCTCCCACGAGGTTTATAATGTAGCACTGACGGTTGTTAGGATGGCTCATTTTATTGCGTACCCTTTGGTAAAAATCCTCACAGCAATCCACGCAGTTATCTTTAATCTATTATACATCAAGTTACAGCAATAATACCAGCACTTCAAAGGCTAACACAAAAGGAAGAGGAACTGAATCACTATTTCTGGAATAATGAGGGACCGTGTGAAATTGGAATGACCATTTGAAAGTATTAGTAAAGAAAATGCTTCTCGTACAGCAGCCTCAAAGGCCCTCTTAAGACTGGCTAGTTCATAGAGCACACAGCCCAGAGCCCAGATGTCGCTCTTCTGGTTGTACGGCTTTCCCTCACACAGCTCCGGGGAGATGTAACATGGGGTTCCAACCACCTGTGTGGAAAAATAATGAGACACTGAGTTGCGGTAGCACTGTTCACAAGGTACTGTTAAAGGGACAATATGGAGGTTTCGACATAATGGACCGCAGAATATACTGTATTTTATGTTGTTTTTTTTCACTGCTTTACTGGGCTCTCTGACCACTCTTTACCTTGGAACTATTTTCTTTGATGAAAAACACAAGTATTACTGCGCACTAGAGTCTGTTCACATATCATGCCACTAGTAATATTTGTGTTCTACTTCAAACAAAGTAGTACCAAAGTAAAGAGTGGTCTGAGAGCACGGTAAAATACACAAAATATGGTTTATTCGGTTGTGGATACATGTGGGCATGTTTGTTGTGGTTTAAATATTGTCATTGCATTTTTTTTTATCAGTTGGCACTGTTTGTCACTGCTGTTGTTGTCCTATTGTCTGTTGCCTGCCTGAGGTTATGTCCATGCAACTACATCACCATTGGTCAGTCGCTCATACAGCCTCATGCCACAAATGATGAGCGACTCCTTTAAGATTCATGACATCAGGCCATTCTCTGTGAAATAAAGACGCAGGCCAACTCACGGTGTAAGCTTTGCTCTTGCTCACGAGGATTTTGGAAATTCCAAAGTCGCCAATTTTGACTATCATCTGGTGCTTGTCGAGGAGAATATTCTGCGTCTTCAGGTCCCTGTGTAAGATGAGCTTGTTGTGCACATGGTAAAGGGCCAGCAAGATCTGCACAAAGAAGTGAAGGATGGTGTCCTCGTCCAGCAGGGAGTTACAGCGCTTCTGGATGTAATCAGCCAGGGTTCCACCTGCATACAGGAGCGAACAATATACGGTTCATCATCTTGCAATGTGAGACAGACACTGTATTGTCACGGGTCAGACAGTTACCTAACCAAACTTTCCCCCAAACAGCACCACAGGGTCTGATACATGAGGCGCTCTCATATTTAGGCGTGACACAAGAGCAGCAGTAGAGGTATGCAGCCCTCCAGCACCAAACCCTGGGAAAGGCGACAGCTGTGTACTGCACTGACTGCTGTGTGATGAACGACAGGAGGTGGTGTAATAAGACACCACAGGCCTTTACCTGGTGCATACTCCATGGCGATCATGAGGGCCTTGTCCTCCAGGAAGTTCTCATAGTATTCGATGATGTTTGGGTGGTTGAGCAGTTTGAGCACCTGACACTCGTTCTGCGCCGCCAGCCGCTCGTCGCGTGACATCTGCTCCACGGGGATCTCCTTCAGGATGACGAAGGCCCCATCACTGCGGCGCCGACACAGGTGGACAATCCTGGTGGAGAATAACAAAATAATGATTAAAAACAAGTGTATTCTTTCAAATAATATTGCAGGGTCCTTTGTGGTAGTGTATGTTTCGTACTGTAAAGCTTTGTGAGGATTTTTCCAGGATTTTGGTACTGGCAAATATTTAGTATGACTTGAGGAAAAATCAAGTTGGACAATTGAAATGATGAGGAGCATAGCACTGAAACATGAAGAAAGAAAGGCAGGTTTACATGATTTTAATTAAATACAGAGGAGGAATATGGGCAGAGCTCTCACATTGAGGACCAGTGAGTTCAGTGCTGCACAGTTTCATATTCTGAGTATTGCTTGACGTTAACAACTGATATAAAAATGTAGTTTTTCTGGAATGTCATTATTTTTCCATTGTATGGAAAAGATGCGACAAATGTAAAGCAGGCATGCGAAGTAACAGAAAGTACTGAAATAACAAAACAAAAGCCTCAGTCATTTATTTATAATAAAACAGAGTACTATAGCTAGATGTAAATAGATATAGACTAGCCTATATTATAAATCCGTGCTCTGTGCATACCCCGCAGTAATTAGCTAGCAGAAACAAGCTGACAATAAGTATAAAGAGCTGAAAAGAAATAGTAGCCTACACATAGGCACGAAAACGGCTTATTTCCCTGTTTATTGACTTCGTTTGGGAAACTACACCAACATCATTTCTGTTTTGTACACAAAGTACAACACAGAAAACTTTCCACACACACTGACGCCTTGACGCATCCCTTCAGGTCACATCTGGAGGATTTTCCTCTCTGACTTCGGCCTGACAGCGCGGCGCTGCGTCACGAAACACGGACAGAAACGACTTGCATGGCACCGCACAACTACGGAGAGAAAAACTTGTGGTTTTACCCAAAGGCTCCTCTTCCGACCACTTTGATTTTCTCATACTTCTCCATCGGTGCGCTCAAACGTTTCCGTCGTCTCCAGGCAACCCTCCCCTCCTCCTACAGGAACCAACGAGGGACAAAAGACAGGCATACCGATCGCTTTTCGACCACAGAAACGCGATGTGGATGCACCATGTGGCTCAGGGCCCACCACACAGTTTGTGAGGTGAAATAAATTGTAAAAGAGACTTCAAGAGTCAAGTGTGGTCCCATGATGAAACTTCATCATCATCACTTATAGCCAGTATCACAAGGTAGATAGATACAAAGAAAAAACAAAAACACAAAGAACTGAATTTTTTTTTTTTTAACATCATTAGGATATATTCAATATTTATGCTATATTTAGTTGTAAAACATTATTTTGCATTCAACATGAACATATTAATGAAAGTTATTGTAACTGACTGGGAATTACATGTGGACTAAATTTCTAGGGAATCTGATGTTTCCACATGCCAACTTTTCAAGCCAAAGGAGTCTTCCTTTATCAGTCCATGACAGGCTACAAAGCTGTAATCTGTACACAGTTCACTTGCTATGTGGCACTTTTTTGTTTTTGGAGGATGATCCCTTTTTTTGAAGACAGAGGATCAGCTTCTCTTGGTTTCAATATTTTGTCCATGTTGTCAGGTGAAGGCTGCTACCTTTCTCCAGTCCAGTTGTTTTCATCATGGTGTGTTAATAGGGCCTGAGGTAGAAACTGTGCCTACACTGCAGGATTTCTATGTTTCCATCCAAACTAAAATTATAGTCTCACAAAATTGAAATACTCAAGTAGTCTAAAAGTATACACAAGTACAGTACTCAGTTACTTTCCACCACCTCTTGTCATGTGAACCCAGTCTCAGAAAGAGACACACTTACAAACAGCTTTCACACACACACAACCAGAGAGAGAGAGAGAGAGAGAGAGAGAGAGAGAATGAAACAGTACAAAATCGAACATCAAAACAAAGGCAAGTGCTACTTGTGATGCAATCAAAAACAAAAAATTTCAGCAGGGAAATGGCACTGAATTACTTTGAAGTGAGCGTTCTTTCAAAACTCAATCTGCTCAGCATCTCGAGACAGAGGGAAAGAGGCTTCAGCTCTCCTGGCTGCCACAAGGACAGAGGCTGCAGAAACAGTGTGGGCTAAACAACACAAACACAGAAGGCCTACACATTTCTGAGTTGAAGATCCATATCATGCAAGAATAAAAACATTTTCAGACTGTTAATTCACATTTTTGATAACAGATTTTGTCTGCCTGTTACAATTGGCCTTATAGTTCGATGTCTCTTGTATTTTTCCATGTATATCAGCGTTCAATGCTTTTGTCTTATCCAATGTATTACACAGTTCAGAACAGCTTGACCGCTAGCCGAGGACAGATAAAACTGGACGCCAGACATGTTTTCTCTATCTTGTTATTTAGGTCTGTTGCATTAGATACACGCCCAGTCAACATTCACACACTAGCATCACACATTCCAAGAAGCTGGCCAATTATTCTCGGTTGCGTGGAAGTCCAACCTATGTACGGGGCAGGCCCAGCCCAAGAAGATAAATGTGCATCATTTCCTGATATCGATGCTCATTGTGACTGAG
>OMLB01043488.1:31417-41562 GCA_900302555.1 Myripristis jacobus | reverse complement strand
TCAGAGGGTAAATTCGTTATTGCAGAAACAAACAATAGGATATAGATGAAAATCCAATAAACTGAATGTGTCATCATGCTAATGCTGAGCTCCTCTTGGCTTGAACGAATTCTTGCTACCCACAGATTTGCAAATGAACACATATTAGTCATTTACAGATTTACTCAATTACAATCATAATGCAGGGCGTGCAAATGCGTGCTATTGTTATGCACATCATCCGAAGTGTGCATTGTTAACTTTTCATAGTACCCTCTTTTTTTCACATCGTTGCCATATAAATATGCATGTGCAGAACACACCCGTGCACCCTCCTAGGTGGGTATGTTTTGTTCTTGTGAAAAGTGGACCGCGCCTGCAGAGGAAAACAGGATCCCGGTGACTCGTGTTGGTTTTAGCCGCCTCAAGTGTTTCACTGTGAGTCTGTGAACAGTGAGACCTGTCACAGTTTGTTGCCAATCCTATCAGCATGACTGGCAACGTCCCCAGAAGGGCATGGCAAGGCTTCAGTACATCCCAACAATAAATTACCTTGATAACAACAATGAATGCTATTCCCAACAAGTCGGTTGCTATTTTATCATTGTCCAGCTGACATCGGATACGATGCCAAGTTGGCACTGCGCCCCTCTCACCAAATCAGCCTTTTGTGGTGAGGCCATCTGCATTGAAGGACAGATGAAAAAATGAACCATTGACTCAAGGTTATGAGGCGACTGGAGGGATCCACATAGCAACTTGCCGTTTTTTTTAGCCTCCATGAATGGAAAACAGGCCTGCTTACTGTTCTACCACATTCATTTGATCCTGTATCATTTTAGTGATACAGTTTGGCTGTCTCTGACATTAGGTTCTCAATCTGAGGGTCAGGTCCCCTCAGGGTGTCGCAAGATAATCCCAAGGGGGTCGTGAGATGATTGATGGGATGCCAAAAAAATGAAAAACATGCATCTTCCTGTCCAAGTGACACCCATTGTTCATACACATATTTGCAAAAATCCAAGTAAAACTTGAGGCAACTGTTTTTGGCAAGCTAAGTGAACACTCAGGTGCAATGTCATTTACAGCCTATTCAGTAGCTATGTTTACTATGACGGTACTATGTCTTGTTTTTGCTTGAGGGGATTTCTTCAGATTTGGCACAAGCATTCACTTGGACTCAACAATGAAATTATTAGATTTTGGTGGTCAGAGGCCAAAGGTCAAGGTCACTGAGACCTCACAAAAACACATTTTTGGCCACAACTCAGGAATTCATATGCTAATTGTGACAAAAATTCACACAAATGTCTAAAGATCACAGGTCAGCTTCACTGTGTCATCATAATGTTCTGCAAAAACACTTTTGGGGTCATTATTCAACACCATAACCCAGCATTTTCACCTCACTTCCTCTCCCTGGATAACAAACAAGGACAGGCGGCCTGCTGGTCGTCTGGTCGGCCACCACAAGCTCACTGGTTTCCTTGATACTGAGCTTCAGGTGGTTATCGCTGCACCATGTGACCAAGTGAAGACAGCATGTTTCTCACTGGAAATCATTCACTGGAATCTTACATGTCATTATTGTGTTAACCACCAGTTCGTCATAAAAAAAAATACACTCAGTACCTTTTATTAAATTCCCTCAAACTCCTCACTGCAAATATTACATGAGTCTGGACAGATGTGAATGTAAACTGCAACTTGCCAGGTTCACAGAGGCAAACAACTGCAAGCTGGTAATTCCACTTATATTAGCAATCGCTATTTACTTGTACTTAGGCTAGCCAGCTAGCTAATCGGTGCGTTCATGTGTGTGTGTGTGTGTGTGTGAAGTCAATAGCCAAATAGCAGGGTAGATAATGTCCAGCTTCAGTAATTCAAGCTGCAGTGGCAGGCTGACTTCAGCGAGGCTCGCTTAGTGTTGTTCATATGGAGTGATGAATAGTTTTCAGCTTTTAGGTTGCCTCTGAAAAGGGAAAATCATTTTTTGGTTGAACTGCTCTCCACTCTGCATATGCAGCCTTTGATGGCAGTTGTGAGAAGCCATGGCTTTGTTTTAAAGGGTCACGAGCCCGAAAAGGGTGAGAATCACCGCTCAGGGTCACTTTACAGTTTAGTTCAAAGACTGGCTGCCAAAATTTGGATAGATGAAATGAGTGTTTCCCCCCACAGACAAGGTCGATGTGCCTTTGATCATGGCACTTAACTTTGAGCTATTCTGCCCACTGGAGTTGCAGAAGATAGCGATTGTATTGCAAAGCTCCCGTGTTTAAAGGAGAAGAATGAGGAAAGAAAGAGAGAAACCTTGAAAATGAAGCCAGGGGTTGCTGCAAAATCTCACACAGCCTTCCTTGGTTAATTAAACTGACGAAAAAAAAAAATCTAAAATAAACTTCTTAATGAACGCGCCTCAGTGTGGCAATGTTAATGGAGTGAACTGGGTGGAAGCTTGTCAGTGTGACAGTCAGCTCTTCTGATATTTCCCCCCTGTACTAGTTCAGATCTCTTGGGCGCGCTGGAGCTGCGGTTCCTGATAGCTCCAACCAGCAGCATTCAGCTGGTGACAACATTACTGTGAGTGATGGTCTGTCTGGCAGGGGCTTCTGTCACCACTTGCAGGAGCAGTCAACGAACTGAACAGTCTCTTAGCGAGTGAGGAGCTCAGTCTGTTGCCAGAGGGATAAACACTGTCAGTGGTTGGTTTTAATTTTAGTCTGTCTACTTGAGCATTTGTCAGCTGAATCACTACATTGTGGTCTCTAATGGATTTTAGTCCATTATTTGACAAGTATTCAGCACCTGCTGTCTCTAATGGTGAGGGGCTCTGCAGATATTTCCTAGGTTTCATTACTCATGACGTTGTAGCTAGGCAGCCTTGTAGTCGCACTGTGGTGTGATTAACTTTGCATAGACTGTACATTCATGCATGTGAGGTTTGGCTATTTGCATGTTGTACTTTGACGAAGATCCAAAGTTCACGCAAGCACCTTGGACTTATACCCTACAATACTTTGCAAATAAGATTAGAGCAATTTAATTAGGCAGAAAGCTGCAGTAATAAAGCCATTAAATTAGTCAGTGGTGCAGGGCAACACTGGCAAGGAATCCTACTAATTAACCTGTGTCTCTTAGACTGCTACAGCCCAGCTTGTCATAATGACGAAGGCTTGATGCTGCAAAAACCCAAATGTCCTGACCTTGTCCAAGGCACTTAAATTCTCATCTAGCTGGCAAATTGGCAAAGTTCATTAGTATAAACATGCAAAGTGTGCAGTCATCCTCTTGTTTTTATCCTCTCACTGGACGCTTGATGGGTGTATACATAAGTGTGGGGCATGACGACTTCACATGAATGCTCATGGGTTTGTTCTGCTCAGCTGATCATTTCTGCTTTCATCTGAACCGAGCAGAAGCATTTTCCTCATCAAGATTTGTTTAAGTGTAAACATCAACACTGCAATCCCATTTGAGGCGGAAAATTATATCCTAGCTTTGCGCGTGGCCACGAATAATCACAGGCTTGAATTGATTTTTATTCCATAAATTTCTCTGCTTTTCAACAGCATAGAGAACCTTAAAATCACCTTCATGGAAAAAAAATACTTTGCTCTGTACAGCAAAATGGAAGGAGGGCATCTTCTTTGATTGAGCAAAGTTGCCTGTCCATCAAACAGCTCTTATTCGTCTTTATCAGTTGCTAGCACTGTACCCGCAGCAGCACCGATTCAAAAAGATGAAAGCCCAAAAATAATTTTTTTTTGCTCCAAATGAAAGCTTTGTTAGATTGAAGAAATATCATCTCCTGGCTCATCACCTTGTGAACCTTGATCTGCATCACATCAAAAAGAAACCTACTTGAAAACCGTCAGATACATTTTTCATCCTCATGTGACTTTGGTAACACATGAAAAGATATACTCTTCCATTAATTAGTGTACCAGTCACCATTTTCCCAACACTGCAGCTAGAGGGAAAGCTAGCATAGAAAACATCACTTCTCTCAAAATGTTGACGGTAAAAGGTGAAAACTTGTCAATTTTCAGTGGTGTTCACACATCAGCCTCATAAACACATTATAAATACAGGCTCATCATCTTCGTCTTTCACAAACGACTCAAAGCTGAGACCAATTTGGATCGTGGTGTGTGTGCAGTATATTTTGTTCACCACCTGAGTAAAATTCATCCATTTCGAACAAAGTGGGTTTCTGAAATTAGACCATTTCACCTGCTCCTGTCATGTTTCGCTTACTTTTTTGAATGAAGAGAGAAACTTGACAACCAATCCAGACGTTCTATCTCTGAGGCTCGGCAGCAGAAAACGCATTTACCCATGAAGCCCCTGCGAGAGTCATCCAGACATGAAACATGACATCTTAAAGATTTAACATGAAGGTCTGAGCAGCACTCGATGTTTCTGTTGGTCTTTGACATGGTATCCGTTTTGGGTGGGTAGTACTTCTGGCATGCATTGGCTGACTGCGGCACCCGTGGGACTGTGCCTAGCCCCTGGCATTGTCATTCTTCATTGATCAGAGGGGAGAGGCTAACAAGGTCTCCAGGCTACATGCTGCTCTCCGCCTGCTGTAAGAAACCTGCTTACTACTCAATCCAGGCCTGCCCTCAATACTGTTGCACTGCAGACAACAGATTGTCTTATTCATGACTCGGATTTCCCTCGGAAGCACAAACAAAGGTTTTGTATTGGTGAAAACAACCTCTGTGAAATGATGGTCTGCTGTTGCCTCAGATACACTGTCCTACTTCAGCCCTCGCTCTACCCTGCCCAACTGCTCTACTGTGGTCCTCTTGCCAGGGACGTGATCCCTACCAAAGAAAAATGACCATTAGCGGGGGGAGACTGCCATCATGGGATGAATCTGAGTTATGTACGCGGCGTAGCTCATTATTTGCCTCCACACCGTCAAATCCAGTGCAGTGATCCTGGCCCTCTTACCTGCAACATGCATAGCAATCAACCCTCTCTCTGACCCGCACTGGCGACCTGCTGCTTGCCCTCTCCCTACCAGCTTCCTCATTAGTGTCTGGCTCTCGATGAGAAATTCCATTAGTCAACGTGCTCTCTCACACAGTGTGGCGCTCATTTTTCCACCCCTCTTTGTCTTCCTTCATTCATTTCCAGCTTTTTGTCTCACACTCTCTCTCATTTGCATACGCATGAGCTCACAAACACAGGCACGTTCCCCTCTGACATATATCCTTTTTTTTAAAAATTTCTCTCACCAGTTTTGCTCCTCTCATTTGCTACCCCGCTCTGTCTTCCTCCACACGTCTGTGCAAAACCCTGAGAGTTTCCTCCTACGCAGTCCTGCTTTGGCACATGGTGCACTGGAGCTGGGCGAGATGGTGGTCAGAAGATGTCTCTGCTGTCTGGGAAGCTTGGATCTAAATTGGCCAGCCCTGAACTCAGACTTCACAGGGTGGCCTGTGATAACAAGCAAGAAGAGGTGAAGCCCCAACAATAACCTGTGCCAATCACTCATTCACTAGGCAGGGGATTCACCACTCACACAAAAACAAGAAAAAACAAGAAGAGTGCACTCAGTAGAGTGCAGCTCTCCATGCATGTCTGGGGGCAGGCGGGTGGCAAACAGGAACGGCAGTGCAGGCTGTGTGTCCAGTGTGTGTGCATGAGACTAGTGGATTGAAGGGGGGGCAATATGCAGAGTACATCTTCATGCCACAATAAGTGACAAGTTAATAGACAATGGCAGTAGCTGGCTGATATTACTGAATAGTTTCCAATGGCCATAATGCTGCAATGTTTGCAAATATCTTCCCTTGGCATGCAAATCTGGACAGGAACAATTCCAAATGACCAGTGATGGAAAATACCGATTTCAAAGTCAAAATACTTCGAAAAGAATCTTCTGTGGCGTGTACATTAACTTTTAAATCTTGTGATCTGGGTGAGAAGACGAAATTGTAACCACATTTGAATCTGTCGCAACAAGACATGATTGGTTGTCCCAAATGGAAAGAAATGAAACAAACAAACAAACAAAAAAACAAGATTCCACTTGTGGCTGGTTAAGAGGAGTGAGGAGTTAGCGCTTAATTAGAATATAAAACAGGTTTTTTAAAGGTTTCAAATCACCACAACTATGAGAGGTCCTTGATCGTACAGTCATAACTGTGCACAAAAAAATTATGCTGATTGGCCCAGTAGCATGTTAAATTAGATGTAGTTAGATGCACACACACATGGACAGATGACTACATGCATGATCCCCTCCAGGCTGCCGCCTGGCAGTGGAATGAAGAATTACAATTTGAGCTTGTAGTACAATGAGACTGGCTCTGAATATTCACATGCTGGATACATATGCCTCACGTGAATATTCATGTTATCCATCTTTAACACAAGTGAAGCGATGTGACAGCAGGCTACACTGATGGCAGGAACGCATGACTTATGGAACACTACTCTGCTAATAAATTATAAATTTCTGCCAGTGTGGCACGACAAAAACAGACTTATTCATAACAGAAATGCAAATTAATTAAAAATGTAGATAGCCAGGGATAGTAGCAATCGTGAGTCAGAACATTCGTCCTTTTTGGGGTTCAGCTTGACAGCACATAACACAAATGCTGCCATGCCAAATGCATGGAAACAGATCAGGTAATCATACAATTAATCTGTGAGTTACCTGCATCACCCTGAAGCTACGTGATACAAACCAGACTAAATTACACCAATTATGTTGCTGTGATAGCGCTAGGTGCGCTTGTGCAGTATCGGTCCCCTAATTAGTCATTTTTGTGCTGCAATTTTTCCTAATTGAAAACATCAGGAAAATGCGTTTAACACAAACAAAGCGTAGCTAATTGTGGTGTGGAACAATAGCAGTGAAATGAATTAGTCAGGATGACATGTATGTGTGAGCATATCTGCACGCGTGTGTGTGTGTGTGTGTGTGTATTTGCACGCATGTTTAGATGTATTAGAGTGAGCAAAATCATGTGGATCTGATAGTAGTATGAGTCAGTGGCAGTTTGATACTACAAGATATCAGTATTTTAGTTAAATATGCACTTCCAAAGAAACACTCACACACTTGTATCATTGAGGTTCTGGCTTACTGAGCAGAGGGAGCGGAGGGAAGCCACACTCTCATAACCCTGTTGCATTAGTATTTATTTACCTAAGAATCAGCGTTTTCAGCAGATATGCCGTCTTCAGGATACACCGAAGGCAATACATGCCAAAACATTGATTTCCAAGGAAATAAATGCGACTGCATCAGAGCTGCGAGTGTACCACTTCCCTCCCCTCCCTCTATCTCAACTTACTAAAAAAACAAGAGAAACAAACATCATGGCATATTTAGCAGAAAATGAGCCAGTAGGTGTTACAATTATAGTTGAGCAGAATTCTCTATCCTCATAATTACAATGCCTTTCCCTCAAAAGCCAGTTAAGGCGACACGGTTGTTCATTACTGTCGTCACTTCGGCTGTGCTCGGCATATCGACTCCGCCTTGGCCTAACCTTGTCACATCCCTCTCTTCTCCCACCACAGCTGGCCCCTCTCCCATTTTACACTCTCAGGGGTTAAACGCACATGGCCTTTATTCAATCTAGCACTCGATCATGCAGATAATGACTTTAGGGAGCTAGTTAGGCTTGGGGGGGGACGCGAGGAAGCTCTGAACGCATGACAGGGACCAGACGGGATAAAGAGACTGGTGGCCCTGCCAGGATGACAAGCCGAAGACATTCATATTCAGCAGCGGGCCGCTTAAGACGTAATGTGTCTGTGGCTGTTGCTCAAAAAAAATTTCTGCTGATATGTGGGCAGGATATGGATGTAAGCATGTGCATGTGGGTCATTTACATTGAATTATGTGTTGACATGCAGCAACACGCGCTAAAAACACATTTAAAAATACATAGATTGGACACATGCTGCAGGGGGAATGCAATGATTTCTGTCAAAATCCCACTATATCATATGTAATATTCACAAACGCTGCTGAGAGCAAGGTCAGCTCTCCTTTTGACGTACCAAAACATGAAAGCATGAACAATTTGAATACGCTGTAACGTCTAACAGTGCTGTAGCTGCTCGCGAGCCGGACTGTACGTACAGTAGAATCCGCTTGTGCATATTAATGGAGGTCATCTCCCATAATGTCACAACCATGCAGAATTGTTCTGACACACGGTTGTATTAACTCTAAAATGTCACAGTGAATTTACCCCCTTCTCTTTCTGCTCTCTTTCTCTTCCCTTCCTGTCTCTTTCTTGCTTGTGCAGGAAATCTCAGCGGTATCCAGGGAAGGAGCATCAGGGAGGATGCTGATTCTCCAGAGACAACGCATTTCCTTCCTCCCCTCTCCCGAGTCCCCCAGTCAACATCTCTCACGCTAAATTATTGCTCAGCAGTGTCAGACCTCATCCTCATTATCATTCTTACTCTTGGAGGGAGGGAGCTGACTACCAAGACGCGTACGGCGGGGCGAACAAGTTGGGTACACCAAACAAACCGAGGTCTCGTTTTTACTCCATGACATTAATTACGGTTTCGTTTCATTTAACTGTACCAGAGTCTTCCAGCATGAACAACAGCAGGACCTTGGCTCTGCTAGATCTAAATGGAGCTGAACCTTAGTTTATGCCATTAGTAACAGCTGCTAGGGCTGTTTACATTAAAGTTGACAACTCATCGCAGCAACTCGAGAGCGAACGCGTCTCTTCAAAATTGCCGCAGAACTGCCACGGCGAATGACACACAGTTACAGGCTAATGTCAAACACTAAATTTCACACTGGCCTTTTGGATGAATGAGAAATAAAAGTGCAGAGTAACTTAGAATACACACTGTCTAGGGACCTGTAATAAGTAACATTACCATGACACTTCCATAATGGACTCCAGTCTTCTGCGTTGATGATGTTCTGTGGAAATTGTGCAGAAGTCGTTCCCAAGTAGGTTTTTCTGAGTAGGGAACTCATATTTATGTTTATAATATTATGAATGATATGATCTGGGTACAAGTTTGCTATTTTTGGTTACATTTTGCTGTGGCTAACCACGAGTGGAACAGCTTTTCTTGCCACAAATGCCGGTTGGCTGATAAAATATAGCAGTTGATATTATTCACTATTTTTCTGACAACTGTGGCAGTGTTTTTTGGACATCTTTTTTAGAGGGACTGCTTTTTACATGTTTAAAAGCCACTTCCCATACAGTTCAATAGGATTAAAGGTAAAAACAGATGGTGGCAGCTGAGGAAAAATACCCACTGTGTGTAAACACGCTCTCAGACACTAGGAGACTCAAACTTACTCCTGAGATACCGTGTATGAAATTCAGCAAAGGGATCAGTGCACGAGGAACAGTGTCAAATGCTACCCTGTGCTTCTTGCCGAAACTTCAGTGGGTAAGGATTTTTCTCTTTAAACTTGTCTTGACACCAAATGCAGCACAATATTCAGCTGAGTGTTTGATGCATTCTCTAAATAAGAAGCCCTCTGCCTCAAGCCTGAAATCAGGTGTAAAAACCATTTCAACAGAAAGAGGCTGAATGGTGAAAGCAGTTTTAGTCTCTGCTTTACATATCCTCCAAGAGACGAGGTGAGGCAGCATCACTTTAGACTGCTGAGATGCACCCAAGAGGCACTTTCATGTGCTTCCTCCAAGATACAAGATGTGGTCATGCATGCTTGACATAGATATGTTATGTCCCATATGGGCCCGGGGACAGCAGCTCGAGCGCAGTGGGCTGTTCCCATGGAGAAGCCTAGTTTGCCCTGCAGATGGCCACAGCTGTGGCGCATTGGCATACGCTCTGTTCTGCTCTGGGTGACCCTCCCCTGTGCCGGGCTTGGGTAAACGCTGCAGCTGTGGTGAACCTCTGCCACACTCACACATATACTCTCTCTCTCTCTCTCTCTCTCTCTCTCTCGCTCGCTCTCTTTCTTTCTGTCTCACTCTTTGGCTCTCTCTCTCAGTACCACCCCCCAACACACACACAAGCAAACAAGCTCACCCTCTCTAGGGATGTATATCTTCGTCTGCGGATTCGGAGAAAAACAAACCGCCATCAGACAGCAGCATATGGCCCGCTTCTAATGGAACACATCTCTTGGGTTCTAACTGATAACACAAAGGGCCCATCGGCTTTAATGTTTT
>OMLB01043488.1:14523-31397 GCA_900302555.1 Myripristis jacobus | reverse complement strand
ATGTTTTGCACCGCTGTTTGAGCTTTGAGTGGAGTTATTTGTGAATATTACAAGTGGGACATTATTTTGTGTGCAATTTTCAGTTTTCTATCGTTGTTATTTCCTGTGAAGACACTATAGTGTTGTGAGGACAATGTGTCCTCACCAGCTTTGGATCTCAAGGACAACTGAAAGATGACTCTATAGTAAAAAAAAAAAAAAAAAAACTCAAAAAAATAATTTATTTATGCACGAAGGTCAGTGAAGAGCAAATTCTTATTTACAAGGATAACCTCGGACGAGCGAATTCTCGGCTTTGACTGGGATGGCGAGGAGATAAAAAAAAATAATAATAAAGTTCAGACATACAAAAACATTGAGGGACAGTGGAAGACAGTGATAAAGAACAGCACAAATAAGAAAATAAGAGCTGACTGCAAAACACAGCAGCGAAATAAAATGAAATCAGGAGGCACAATGAGACAAACACAAATAACAGACGAGCAGGAAGGCAAAATCCTGAGAAACCAGACATAGGTGAGCACAACTGGGAGACAAAGGCTGCAGGCGTGAGGCAAATTTAAAGATTTTGTGCTGTACTATATTCAACAAAATGTGAAAATGAGCACAACACATTATCATTCAAGTCCAGAATGCAATGATTGTTTTGTTTTATATTGTCGATACTCAAAATCCCAAATCAGCTTGCACTCTGACACTGCCCACACCTCCTGCAGAGCACCATATCCACTTCACGTTTGCACCAAACAGAGGCGGGACCAGTGAATCATCATGGAAGTTCATTGGATCAAGAGATGACCTCTGGTGACCCCTGAAACCAAGACAAGATTGTGTCATCACTACGAGCCAGAAGTGGCTCCAAGAGATATGAAGAGGAGTGCTTGTGCAAGCTCTCGTGCGGCCACTAGAAAAAAATATAATAAGCAAATTTGATAATGGAAACTAAAATGAGCCATACAGTCTCAGTCTCTTGCTTTTCCTCAAACAAGGTCAGAAATCAGCCAGTCGGCTCGTATAATCCCACTTGTTTCCGGTGCTACTCAATTTGTTTCCAGATTTTTATCGAGTCAAGTGTTATTTTCTTGACAATAGTGAGCCAATATGCCTTATTCTGCCCTTTTTGCTCAACACATTTATACTTTTCCCAAGAAAAATCCCCTAAAGACGAGTGAAACTGTGGAAACAAGTGGGATTGCCTCATCCCACTTGCCAATTTTTATAACTTATTTTAAGAAAAACAAAGATTTAACACTGAATAGGAGACTAAATGGCTTTTTTTTTTTTGAATAAATGGAAACTTTTGCAGTGTATGACTTTGACAGACAATTCGTTCCTGTTATCAGTTTACTCAATAACTAGAATTTGAATTGAGGCACAGCGCAACAGCGTAGTTTGCTTTGCTCGTATTTTTTTGAATCATGCCACACTGTGAGCTACCAGCTCACCTTTATTTTTCTGCCAGTTATTCATGACACCTATACTTTTAATTGCCTTTCGAAAAACCTCTCAGCCTAACAAAGACAGTGCTACCAAACAGAAGAAAACGGCCCATGGTTTATGTAAAGAGATGTGTGGAGGGATGTGATCCAAAAAAAAAAAACAAACAAACAAAAAAAAAAACAAAGTGAAAATAGCATCACTTTTGCCATGGTAACAAGCTTGTGTTTTGCCTTATTTCAAGCAGTGGAGCTGGCATTACTGGTTTCAAAGTAGCACTGGTTCAATACGGTGGTATGTAGCCTACATACTGCCTTTCATCTGATATGAAAAATTTAGAGCATGTGTTATATCACCATCAGATCCACAGAGACATGAATATCAAAGCACATTCTCATGGTTTTGTTTCATAACATCTGTACATTTCTCTTTCTACCTTTCGGGTCCTCTGAAGCCTGACTGATGCAACGTAAGTGTGCATACACATGATCTTTCCATGTGCATGGAGAATACAGAATAATCAATGTTGAAACAATGGCATCAGACTGAACTCACACTCACTCCCCTCTCCTCATTCTCCACTCTCTCTCCATCTTTCCCACTAACTCCCTCCTTCTCCCAAATGAATGCAGATGCCTTAATAGATGCCGCTAACTCAAAGGCCCTCTCTAGTGTAGCCAAGACAACATGGCTTATGATATATTTCCTCTTGATATTAAAAACAAGTAGGATGAGCAGAGGGATTGTCTGGGCTCTCTTATCTGACTTCTGAGAGCCTTCATCTTCTCCTCGCCCCCTCCCTTCTTCTCTCTTGCCTCCTCTCTTCCTTCTCCTGCTCTCCTGATCGTCATAGCGATAACACGATGCGATGAAGGGGGAGGCGAGTGCTCTGGAGGGATAACGATGTGGGCTAACAACCCCTACCGCCCGCTCCTCCCCAAATCCCCCTGATGCTGTTCTTGGATTAGCCTATTTGTTATACACAGGTTTGTTCCCAGCAAGAGACTCTTACAGAGACAAACCCCTTGTTTGACTAGCACTAATACGCCATGTGTTGGCGTCACCGACACATGGCGTAATGGCGTCATCTCTTTTCACCTCGGTCCTCAGGGACATACGTGCTTGGGTGGCTGTGTGTTGATCTGTGATGGTGTCATCAACAGCGTCTGCTGAGACGCTTACGTGTTTGCACTGTACTTATGTGTGATTCAGTCAGACAACCTATAGTTGTCTGAGTCACCTATAGGCTGTGATCTTATCTCTCTACCTGTGAGCCTGTGCCTGAGCCAGCAGAGAGAGGCAGGGAGTGACAATAGGGAACCCCCCTCCCACTGAGGGACCTACAATCGGAGCCCACAGGTACATGCTGGGTACAGGTGGGAATGATAGGAAAGTGAGTCTCTGGCAGTGATGGTGTGTGGAGGAGCAGGAAGTGAACAAGCATGCTTTGCTGGTTTAAACAGATTGCCTTATTGGGATTCAGCATTTAGTTGAGGATGTCCTGGGCAATGCAGACTGTGTGATGTCAGCACAGCCTGATCCACAGCATGGTGGTGCCATGGAGTGGGTTAAATTTATTTATTAGCAACATGAAATCAATGAAAATGCAGAATCAATTAGGAAAAAACTACATGTCAGCGTGTGCACAAACATCATGGTAACGTTAACTTGTTTAGGTTAGAAGTTTTGTTTGAAGTTTTGTTCAATGTTACTAGAACTACTTAGTTAAGTTTCGGAAGGGTCATGGTTGATGATAGTTTTACACGGGAAATGACCACAGGAATGTTTGCGAGTTGTATACCTGAAATAGCTCAAGGATTGCTTAAAATCTTTACATACACAAACTCCATATGTGTCTCCACCTGCACCTAGAGCTCGGAGCAAAGCTTTGGTGTTGGGTGGTATTGTTACCTGGGTGTGACATGAGTCCACATCCTCATTAGTTGCTCTGTGCTCCCCTGGACTGGTGCTGTATTTACATTGCTATGTGTGGAGAGAGAGAGAGAGAGAGGGAGAGAGAGAGAGAGAGATTGCTCATGCACCCCCCTTCAACAATTATCACAATCGTGTATTGTATGATGAGAAGAGATAAAATTAAATAAAACGTGAAATCTCATGAAATTATTCACCTGAGCCTGACAGGGAATGACTCATGTTGCCTTCTCATGTAGGTTTTATTCCTGCATTGTCTGTATGTTTTTTTTTCTCACAGGTACAGACAAGAAAAGTCTTAAGGCTGCAGTGTACTCCGCTCGACTGTGAAATTGGCGCAGTCGTAAGCTGTTGTCAAACTCGGCAATATGAGCACAAGCCTGTGCAGTCAGTGCAACTCAAGTTGCATTGGACCAATGACGTCAAGGCCATCAGAGCAGCTTGTGAGCTGCACTGGGAGCCTTACAGACACACGCAATGCAAATACTGTGCAAATACACAGCAAAACAAGACAAAAAATAGCCACATGCAATGGGTAGTTATATCACCACCATGATTCAGTGGGGGAGTGAGAGTTTCAAACAAAGCTTACTTTTTATAATATACAAAAAATACATAAAATACAAACTCTGTGCTGCTGGAGTGACTGGGCAGCTTCCGCATGAATTCTGCTGCAAATAGTGATCATGCTCATCAACAGGTGGCAATAAATTGATCGCAAACCTGCCATTTCGTCAATACAAATGCGGCAGTTTTGATTTCCCATGGACGTTATATGCTGCTTGTGCACACACACACACACACACACGCACGCGTGCGCACACTCACGTCGCAGCAGCCAGTTATTCTCTGCTTTGCATAAACCAATAATGTAATGGAGAGAAAGCAATTCCCCAATGAACACTGTTATGAATAATTTAAAATAACACAGCTGAAAAACCATCTGAAACTTTTAAACTCACTCCAGTCACGGAGTCAAAAAGACCGTAAAGAAAAGTAATGCGAGTCAATAGATGTAATGTTGCAGAATCATTGTACAAATGAGATGAGTCGTCTTGCATTTACTTCCAATTGAATTCAATTAGAGCTAAGAGTCTGAGCTGGTTGGATTTGTGCTGTGATGGATTGCAGTTCGGGCCCGCTGAGCCACCCAGCGGGCTCAGCGCTCCGCTCTGCAGCCGCCTGGTTCGCCTCGGCGCCATGTTTGGTTAACTGACCTCATGTGGGGGATTAGACACACAAGTGCCATAGACTCCACTATGAAAATACTATTTCAAGAGTAGTATTGAACAAAATGACATCGAGATCACGCTATCATAATTTCAAAGCCCTTATTAAAAGACCCCAAATGTGTTTAACGTTGTAGTTTTCATGATATAAAGTGAATGTGGGCAAGTGGCTGCTCTGCTGATTTATTTTCATTCATTCTAAAGCAATAAAACAACGCCTAACTCAGCCATGGGAAATGTTTTACGGTGGCTACTGAGATGATTTCCAGCTAAGACTGCGATTAATCCTACTGCTGAAATAGTATTTTTAGAGTGGTGTTTCAACATTGGCACTCCTGCGTCTAATTCCCTCATGATCTCAGTTAACCAAACATGGCGGAGAGGTGGATAAGGTGAATTGTGGGTGCTAACAAGGTAGCTTTGTTTTGGCATATGACTTCCTCTCACGCCCTAGGCAAGAGGGGGCGATGGCAGCGAAGCAGAGGACAGGAGGCAGAGAATAAAGGGAGAAAGGGATGATGACATCTTTAAAAAGTGGGACTTTGGTTCAGGTTGTAACTTACTGTAAAAAAAAGTAGCAGATGTGCCCAAAATTCACCTTATTTTACCTTGTCTTGTGCTATTAAGTCACTTCTGTATGAGCCGGTCTATTCGGCGATGAGAAAGGAGAGGTCATACTCCTGAGCTGCGCTGGTAATTCAAGTGATTAGACAAACGTGGTTATTTTGACTAATCAAAACCTCACCTGCAAAGAAAGCAAAACCCCAAATTTTATGTTTTTCACTCCCAGGAAAATGACTTTTAGATCAAGTGGAACTTTTATCAAATGCTTTTTTTTTTCTGTGCCATTGAGACACTCTCATTGGCAAAACAGTGTACAGTGAACAGGACCCGGCAGACTTTCTAAAGCTGTCTTTCAAAAGCTCTATTTGTGAGGCGTCTTTGTAAGGGAACTCATCTGAGGCAGGGAGTCGGCTTGTTTCTTCCTATTGAGGTTCATGTGCTCGTTTGAAGCTGCAGAAACACAAGCCGCATGAGTTGCTTCTCAGCAACGCATCCCTCCATCCTTCCAGCCCCGTTCAAAGCTTCATCAGCCCGCGGTTTGACCCAGCAGCCTGCTGAGCGGTGCCGCTTCTCCAGTGGGACACACGGGAGGTCGAATCAGGAAAGGGACAGCACATCAGCTGGACGGTAATCAGCTGACTCACCTTCACAATGCTCCCCCTCTGGGATGGGCCGGAGGACTAGCGAAGGGGAAAGGCAGAGGTAAATCAGACCGTGAGCGATTAGGTTAATGAAAGAGGAGAGAGGAGAATGGAGTGAAAGGACAGGGAGAAGGTGGCCCTCAGGCAAATAAGTTTAGAAGAGAGCTCACTCAATCGCTCCAGCAGTTTCAGAGCACAGCATTGAGACACTGATTGGCAGTGAAGGAATGAAAGCCAAGATATACTTTCAGTCCTGAAAAAAAAAAAAAAAAAAAAAAAACTTCTCTAAATGTCCTCTTTTAGAAACTCCCATTTCTATTAACTGCTGGAAAGTCAGTGAAAGTGCTACTACTGCACAAAGGTCCTCTTTTTTTTCTTTTTCTTTTTCCTGTGGCCTGTGGTTACTGACTAATTTCTAATTTTAAGTCAAAAGAAAATCTCCCAGAGTTTTATTTCAAAGCCACACCAGGCCAACATTTTAAAAGTAAAAATACAACTGTCCTATCAGCCTAAATGACAAAGTGAGGAGTATCCCACCACTGCCTAGACACTCTGCGCATGCCAAGGAGGTGATGAACTGAAACCTAAGAGCTGAAACTCAAAAGTTGATTGCGAGCATGACACTTCATGATCTCCACCAACCGCAAAGAGGAACAAATTGAAATCGCTGCATTATTTACTGAGGATCACGCTGCATAATTTATGGGTGTTGACCAGGGTATTGGGTATGCTTATTGAGCAGCACATGTTGTGGAAATTAGTGCCAAAGACGTTCTAACTTACTTTGAGCACATAAATGCATATGCTGTATTTTGTGGTTAATTATAAGATTTGGATAGATAAATTCCATATTCACAAAGCATGTTTTCAAGTGCTCCCCTAATGTTAAAGTTTTCTTAGTAGCACTTAATGTGAACACAGATACATAAAAAACTGAAGATACTAAAGATACTAAAGAACTAAAGATAATGAAGATTTACAGTTGGTATTTTTTTTATTTTTTTTTTACAAATGATGAAATCACATTATAAAGTGTTCTTGTGCACTTCTTTAGGATACTGGACCATTTAAAAAAAAAAATACATTTTCCAAACAGCTCTTTGCATGATGTCTATTTGTATTCAATGTTTTCTTTCATGAATAAATAAATAAATAAATAAATGAACTCTTATGAATTGTAACTTTTAGCTGCCATTTGAGGTTGCTAATATATGACATTGGCTCCGTTTTATATATCTATTGATTTGAGTGTGTTCCTCTTTGCTGTAGCCAATATGAATGGTGTAATGTTTGGCAATGACGCTCTAAAGCAGCTGTGAACAGTTAAAAACCATTGAAACCAGAGGGGAAACATCAAGGGCTATAGATATTACAGCTTCTATGGTCAGTATTTACTATATTCAAGATAATCTGTAAATTTATATTAAGGACCAGAAAGCTTGCTCGCACCAGCTTTCTCATTTATTACGCAGGCAAAAGCTCTTGCATGTATATTCCACTTTGTCACAGAGCCCATACCCATATGTGTGTGTGTGTATGTGTGTGTGTGTGTGTGTGTGTGCACTCTCCACAGGCTCTACAGGGTATTGGATCAAATAAATCTGCCATTTGTGGTCGATGTCTCATAACATATGCCACAAATGGCATACGTTATGAAATGGAATATTTTATAATCCAGATAAACACAGCATATTCTCAATCCAGAGCCTTTTTCTCAGAACCAGAGTGACCTGTGTGATGCCGAATTCCAGGCAAAAAAAAAAAAAAAAAAGCACTCTTGCTTTCAGCATGTTTGAAACGGGATTTCTGGACTAATGAGAAGTGGCAGTGAAGCTTATGGAGATTTGCACCTTTGTGTGAATGTGTGAATTTGGCCCGAGGACATGCCCCAAGTCAAAGCCATGCCTGCATGAGTTCACAGGGCTTCAGTGCTATCTGTGTGGTGCTGCACATGCTAATATATATATGTGTCAAAAATATCCTTCTATTAAAAGGGAATGAAGGGCGAAGCAAATGTAGTTGGAAGTATGACTTTCCAAATGTGACCATCAACGTGCTTAGCCTGATATATCTACTACGCCATGTTGGTTGAAAAAAAGAAGAAGAAAAGGAAGAGGAAGAGGAGGAGGAGGACAAGTGGGTGGAGGAGAAGAACAGGTAGAAGAAGTAAAGGAAGAAGAACCCGAGGCGGAGAAGGAGGTAAAGAAAGAAGAAGAGGAACGACAACAATAAGAACTGGACGGAGAAGGCCTCCACAAAAAACATCTTCCACACAGGCCATCTGTTTTGTCACGCTCTCATTACACTTTACAATGCAACTGATCCAGAAAACAGCATTACTCCTCCTCTTTTACTTCTTCTTCTTCTTCTTCTTCTTCTTCTTTTATCTGCCCTCACTCCCACAGCCACCCGTCTCCTGCTCGGGACTCGCCAGATGTTGTTAAAGAATTCTCCTCACTCTCTGGACCGCTCCCCACGACGATCGCTTTCTCAAACTGCCACCAGTGGGGCTTTTCATGTGTGTTTTCTGTCTGCTGTGTTCTCAAGCTCTCGGGAGTGTTTGCTTGACCAGATGGACTGCTCTGTACATGTGAAATGTGAGCTCGTGAAATCCAGCTGGCTCAGAGGCTAAAGTGCAAGTGTTGAAACCTTTAGCTTCTTGTCCAGCTAGAAAACTCAGAAACTGCTGCTCAGAAACGTAGCCACTATCTCTTCGCTCAGTGGCTCGCATGTCCACCAGCTTGTATGTGGGTGAGATAGATGACTGGAGATTGTCATCGGACACCCAACATACCATTTACAGTGTTCTATTTCCAATAAAGTACATTGGTGCTTTCGGTAGTACCTGTAACAACACTTCCACGTTTGCACCTCAGTTCATTTGAATGCATGTCACCACGACGTTGTTTGGATAAGAGCTCGAACCACCATTTCTCATTAAACAATATGAAAATCCATCGTCTCTTTTTTTTTTTTTTTTATTTGTGCTGGATAAAAGCAGCCACTCTAGCTTTTCCAAAAAGGGACAAAAGTCTCATTTGAATTCAGCGTGGGTGATGGAGTGTATATGATTGCCAGAGCTGCCACCTTTGCTGAGGCCTTCGAGCAGTGGGGAGATTGGGCCTGTCATTGTGCTGGTGTTGGAGAAGCATTTATTTTGGTGATATACTCCCAGCTTTGCTCTGTATGTGCCAGTTTATCTCAAGGACTGACCCCTTCAGATTGCATTGGACTCCCCAGGACATCCCGGAATTCAGCGGCGGGAACAACTCAAACAAAACGACTCTCCATTTTGCTCTCTGCGCTAATGGCTGGCAGTACTCTGTCGAGAAACCAAACAAACATCTCAGGAACAAGAATGGAGCCACGCTCGCGTGTATTGATTTCAGGAAAACTCCTCCTGTAGACCGTGGAACACATTTAAGCACCTACATGAACAAAACCTCTAAAATCCTCCCTCCACCCACATTCTTCTTCTCACCAAGACAAAAAAAGACAACGAAAGAAACACCACTGAAATAAAGCCCAAAGGATCTCGAACCATCTGGACTGGAAAATGTGTACAAGCTGTAAACAGATAGCCAAGGAACAAAACTCCGAGTCTCAGCAGGCACGCACAAAATGCATTACTCAAAATTCACCTCACGCCACAGGACTGACCTCGCCCCCTCCCTACCCTTTACCTCCCATAATCCTTCTGTTCACTGCTCAGAAATACTCCCCCTGTTGTCTGTGAGACAGTGAAGTGTCTCAGCTGCAGCCTTCAGATCTGCAGGAAGAAACTCAGGTGTTCACCCTCTGTCCTAAGTGTGTTAAGCCTGACCTCACAGGTTGAAGGTTACGGCAGATAGCGAGGGGCTTGCTGCTTAATATCAGGGACCTGGGGTTGGCATCAGCTGTAGGTCTTGTGGCATTTGTGCAAGATGAGGGAAGACTGGAAGTGAACTGACTTTGCTTTTTGCCCCCCGAGAGAAAGCCAAATTCAAACAGACAGATTTAACAGAAAGCAGAATTTGCGAGGACAAATATTTTTTTTCACACCTTGTGTTTTGCGCTCTTTGGCCCTTTTCTCCCTGTTTCCCTTTAAGGTCCCGGCACCCACTAAGGGGCAGCAGAGTGAATGAGAGCCGCTCTACCCCCAGCAGCCTTTCACCGCACCTTCACAAGAGTGTGAAATATAATTGGACACCTGCACCCAAGGAACACCAAAAATAGCTCTCTGTGTTTACACCACGGCGAGGCAGAGAGAGCATCGCCGGGGTATCATCGTTGCCTTTTGTTAGATTCAGGCTTTTTCATTGCTCTCGTCTGATTGCCCGGCCCTCCACAACAATAAAATACAAATCCAGCTTAAGTTCCTAAGAGCCAAATGGAATTTCAAGTGCTTTTTGGTGTCTTGGTAAATTCTCGAGCGCTAGCTAATGTCGACACAAATCTCTCACACCAGCCTACTTGCCCTGAATTTGGTTTAGTGCAGCTCATTCACAATGACTTTTCAGTACAATACAAAGGATTAATTCCCTTAGAGTGGGAATAGTATGTTCTTAAATGAGAGAGCCAGCTATGCTATTCTGCCTCCCACTCTCTTTTTTTTTTTCACCCCTTACTTTGTTTCCTTCCTCTCGTCATTCTGGGTTTAAATGATGCCTGGTTTTCCCCTTAGTGGAGCTCGCGCTTTTGAATAATCCAACTTTATCTAGCCTGTGTGAGTGAAAGAAGAAAGCACAGCTTCATCTTTCAGGAACGGAGGCAGCCTGTGCTGAAAGCAACAGAGCAGCAGTTGCCGTGTCTGTCCACATGACCCGCTATTTACAGTTTCCCCCTGATCAATAGGGGCTGTAGGCAGTGAAAACCTCACTGAACCAGATCTATATCTCCACCTCTCGCACCCGGGGACCCGCAGACGAATCTCAGCACACAATTAAAATTTCACACTCGACTGCATTCTACAGACGGTCAA
Source organism: Myripristis jacobus (assembly GCA_900302555.1). NCBI lineage: Eukaryota > Metazoa > Chordata > Actinopteri > Holocentriformes > Holocentridae > Myripristis > Myripristis jacobus. The sequence goes on along the minus strand of OMLB01043488.1, from coordinate 20,634 downwards.
TATTCTGAAAATGAATAGCAGCAAAGTTCAAAGTAAACATAAAGTTAAACGCGACTAATAACTTGTAACAGAAACGCAGGAGAGACAGAAAGGACAAAATGTAAACAGCGTTGACATTGTGTGATGTCCTTGGCTAAACATATCTTTTGTCAAACTCTGCTCTTATCTGACTCCATATCTTTGGAGCCTGCGAAGCTGCATCGGCTCAGGTGTGATGATATAGTCTATTTCCAGTTGTTTTTCTCCATCCAGCAGAAGGTTAGATCCTGCAGGAGAAGGATCCACCTGACATGACAAATGAAAAGACCGGAGAAGCAGCAAACCGAATTGTGTATTTCCTGACAAGAAATATAAAATAAATGAAATACCACTAAGCATGACACAATTTCTAGTTAAAGGGAGATTTCAACTTCATAAATATCATCGTGCTACGGAGTTAACATTCAAGCACGGTGCCAGAGCCATCATGACAGGCACAAACAAAGCAAAAACAATTTAATTTCTTGGGTTTTCGGCCTATTGCCTGGGTAAAAAAAAGAAAAGAAAAAGAAAAAGAGGAAAGAAAAGAAAAGGTTCACAATGCTGTGGTGCTGATTTTGTCGAGGAATCGAAGAACCACAACCTGTTAAGCGGAACCGGGGATCAGCAGAACCTGTCAAAGACTTGACACTGGTACATTTTTCAAATGATTTCCAGCCAACTCACAGAGAGACGGGGGCTCAGCCACCCAGTGAAATATGTGAACACCGAAAAAGTAACTTGTTCAAGATAGAGGGGGGCTTTTCATCGGGATTATGTTATCTTTTTTTTTTTCCTTTTTCTTTTTTCTAAAATCACATCCCAATACTAATGTAATTCCACAGGCAGAAACATTACTTTCCTCTGTTTGTTTCGATCTATCCATCTATGTATCTATCTGTGAAGTTAACCTTAATCCTAAAAAACAGAAATAATCGTGTGGACTTGAGAAATTTTCCTGTCCTCTCCGCGCTGACAGGTGCTCTTTGATTGTGTCATTTCCCTTAAAGGACACTTGTGGGACATGCGGCGGAGAGCGGGCAAATTGTGCATGAAAGAGATGAAAATTACAGAGTGGGATGTTCCCGCTCAATTACGGCACTTTAACCTTTTAAACAGACATGTTAACAGAATCGGTGGTGGGCAAGGGGCGACATAACCTAAATGTCAGGTTGAAAAATTGTTCGTGCAGGTGCTTTTACAATGGGGGTGAAAATTTATTCCAAAATGAGGTATCCGCCGTTTGAAAATATCCTCTTCTACTCACAAGGAGATTCCTGGTTGAACTTTTTCTTTTTTTAGGACGATACAGAATTAACCATGTTTTTGCATTCTTCTAATAGTATTTTTTGTTTTGAAATGCACATATAGTCCTCTGAAATGAAAACCAAAGTTGACACAGTATATGTACCACTGTTAGTTGCGTACATTAATTATAGTTGCATAATGTTGCTTGAATAAAACTGCAGGCAAGATGTATTTACATTTAGTGCGGTGCAGTGTGTGTTTTGGATGGCTGCAAAGGGTGTGAAGTTTCTTAACAGGTGATGCAGAGCAATACTGTACGAGCTCCTGGCACTGAAATGAAAGGTTTCACTTGTACAAGAACGATAAATGAGCAGTTTGTGCAAAAATCAACACCTGTGAGTCACGATGAAGCCGTGCAAACTGGAAATTATTTCCTAATACGGGGCGACACACTTTTGTTTAAAGGGCATCTGATGTGAGACACTTACAGTAGCACGCAGCGCACTGACTCATTCCTTTGTACATTTACAATTCACTCCCAGCTCTCAAGTCAGGGAGCAGAAGGAAAAGAAAAAACTTTCATTTTGGCAAAGCTTGTTTTTTATCAAACTGTAAAAATACAGGCTGCTTGATGTTTTTGCTCCGCAGAGTCGCTCCATGTGATGTTCCTCAGGTTCATTTTTAACGGCATGTCCCCTTCATGAGAGCGGCGAGATGAGGAGGAAGTGGGGGGCGGATCCACGTGGCATTGTGTAATCAGGACATGTTGATGAGAAAAGGTCATTTGCGCTAATGCTACATTTTTTATTCTATGAGAAAGACGTCAGCGTGGATTGATGATCCAAAGGTCGCCTGTGTCATCACGCCCATTCTGTCCTGCGGGGTGATGCAAAGCGGATCTGATGACTGCCCTCCGCACTCCACACTCCATCAGCAAACAACGGAACACACAGCTCATCTGGTGGGCGGATAAGGGGCTGGGTGGGGCTCGCTCACTCGCATGATGAATAACCTTGCCTGCGTCCTTAAGCTCACTGGCTGAGACACTAGACTTGAGTGGAGGGAATACGGCGAGTTCACGGTTCAGCTCCCTCCTCAAACATGGCATCGCTGATATGGAAGACGCGCCGCCGATTTATGCTCTTTTGATCTTTATCTGCAAATGTAACAGTAATGAGAAACCTGCGCCCTCACACCGCAAGATGCTGGTTGGATAAACACATTTCATAGTGAGCAAATGAATCAGCTACTTGATATGCACAGGAGCAGTAATCATTATCCAGCTAGCTCATATGCATTATAATCATTGCCTACCAGTAAACAAAGCTTATGAAATCACTTTTTGTCAATTAGCTCTTCAAGAAATGATCCAGAAAAAATGATTGCGCACGTGATGAATGTGATGTGGTGAAATGAGGAGTGGCATTGTCTTTATTCTTATGACTCCTCATTTGATGCTAAATAGTGGAGCAAGGACAGTTTATACTTATGCATATAATCAAATGACTGACATTTTGTGACCATATGCTTGCTTGCAAATCTTCAGCAGAGAGGCTGATGAGTTAAGAGGAGTGCCAAGTAAAATTAAATATATACTGTATTACAATATTGTGTCTACTGTCTGGGTTCAGATTTACAGTTTGCCCAGGTCAAGCCTTAATCATAAAACAGCTCCACATGTATTATTTGTGTTATTGGAAAGGTTTTGTGCACATGACACGAGTAAGCCAATTGTGAATCAGAGCCAAGTAACACAGGCAATATAAAATGCCTGTGTTGCAGAGGCAGGTCATGTTGTATCCATCAGGGAATGATACAAGCAAAAACACCCTAGTAAGAGCCAATCAATACCAATTTTGAGCCGGTATTCCAACAGAGAATAACCGGAGTCGTTATCCAGGGTGACACTCCTTGTCAACATATTTGAAGCAGCCAGAGAAACCTCTAACACGGAGTCACCAGAGATTCAAAACAGCTTCATTATTCAGTTACCTGGAGGGAAAAATCAAATAAATGAAGAGGGAGCCTTTGTGAGAGTCTCCCCGCGTTGCGTTTGCACTGCACAGCTTTCCGAAGCGTCGCTCTTGGAGATGAAACAACGGTGCGGCGGCAGTGCAGCTCACGTGGGGAGAAAGTTGGCGGGGCAGCGTCAGGATCTGCTTTCCCACATCTACCGACTGGCCGCCGCTCGGCTGAGATCTCATGTCTCCCTCCCACGATGTGTGCTCTTATCACAGGACACAGATGTCTGAAATGATGCCGGCGGGCCCAGGTCTCTGATGAGAACTCCTCGTTATGTGTGGTGGCACATGGCGGGAGCGCTGGCTTCCGAAGGGCAGGCAGATAAATTATTCAGCCTGAAGTTTTGCACCAACATGGCTCAGATGGCAGCACATAAGAGGGATTAATTTATGCCACATCCATGAGTGGACAAGGCGATGTCTCATAGCCATGGGTTGAGTGAGAGGAGCTCATATGTATGTAGAGCGGCGAGTCACCACTCATAATGGAAGAATTAATAATTGAAAAGTTACTTTAGAGCACGACTTATTGGGAATGGAATAATCCAACTTTATCTAAAAACAAAGCTAAGCTGCGCCACCTGAAATCTTCCCTCCGCTTTTTTTTCATACTGCTGATTGCATTTGATGTTTTCCGATTATTTTGATTTGTTGTGAAAAACTTTCAAATGTTATTTAGAAATAATAACCGGGGCTCATTTAGGGAAATAAAGATGCAACGAAGCAAAAAATGTCTCCCAGCCAGCCATATTGAATGAAATCCCTCGTCTCCGTGGTGATGTTTCTGTATTTTTATTAGTTTAAAATGGTTATTGAAAAAAAAAAAAAAACGATGGTGTTTACTCTCATATGCAATGAGCTGCAATTATTCCTATTTGAACACAAATGAGTTTAAATATAACACTGGTAAATGTGTGTTGATGGCAAACAGATTAGGGGCTTATACTGATAATGTGTCAGCAGTGAACTGGGCTCAGACGTGGTCATCTCATGCCTGCCTGAGTGACTTTGACAAAGCTGGCACAGCTGAATAGATTTTGCTTGACAGACATGGGGAGCCCTGTCAGAGGGGCATTAGCAGACCATTAGCATTCCATGACATTTTCCCATCCGTCCAGGAAGCAACGGTAGCCCTGTAAACAAAGTGCTGTTGCGGTGCATGGCAAGGAGAAAGGGGAATATAATGTAATGTAAAATGGCATTGTTCAGCGGGTTGAGATACCAGGTGCGCATTCTAATGCGGATCTACGGGGCAACCTCTGGCTGGCTGAAACACAGGAGGGAGAAGATAAGGGAGCGGACGAATGGGACATGCAGCAGGGTAATTGAAAGTGCTTGGGATTTTAAAGGCCAAATGCTACTAGGGGTTATCAGCAGCAGAAACAATCTGAATTTTTTATGGGAGTAACTTATTATCCAGACAAAAAATGAGGTTGGTCACGCATCGTGGAGGGCACACAGGATAAAACAAAATCATAAAGGCCACAACCAAACTTTGGAGTACCTTTAAAGCACCGTAAAATTACTTTTAGCACCTTGTTTGCCGGGACAACCTGGATCAGCTCAGTGCCCTTTGCAGTAAATGTGCTCCAGCTACTACCAGCTATTCCTTTAGCAATCATCACTGTGATGGTGCAACGTTCACATTTTTGATGTTGAGGTTATTAAGTACAAACATGTATTTTTTTGTCGTGAAGCACACACTTGGAGAGCTATAATGGACTGCTGGTAAGGCCAAACACATCACCTACATCATCGTGCGGGGCAAAATAAACCCCAAAATGAAGGCGAGTGCTGCAAAGTATGACGCGATGTGTCTGACTGCACATCACCGAGCTGCAAATTCTCACAAAAGCACCGTGGGGAGGAGACACATGCGACAACAAGATATGTTTTGTGGCGAGCGCAACCGATTGTTTCATTGTGTGAGGTTAATGAGTGTCAGACGCCGAGCTTTGAGCAGGTAGGCGCTGCTCACGGCGCCCACATGTGCCACTAAACTAATTGGATTAAACTAATGGCTGGGTAGCGTCAGGCAAATGGAGATCCTGCTCTGTTTCTTCTGTTGTGTGTCATGAGGTGCCTTCCTTTCCTGGTGGAATTTCATTTTATTTTATCTTATTTTATTTCACCATATATATATATTTTTTATTTCACTCAGTTGTATTTTATTTTATTGTGTTTCCTCTCTCTCTCTCTCTCTCTCTTTTGTTAGTGTTATTATCACTTGCTGTTTTTGTAGTGACTCTCTTTTGAAGGTGAGGTGGCTCTGGCAGGTACGGGGCGCTCTGGTGGTGTGACTGTATTGTAATGTATGTCGGGGATTGGTGTTGTTTTGTTTTTCTTTTAATGTTTGGAACCCAGAAAGCATGGTTGCTACCCTGGTAGCGACTAACAGGGATCTCAATTAACAAATCAACAAATAAAGCCTAGAAGCAACTTGAATAAAAGTACTGACATGAATTGGGGTCTGTGCAAATGCGTGGTATTAAGTTGTCATGTCTCACTACATTCACAGATCGAGTGTGAGTTGTTGCTTCGAAAACATAATGATAACAACTTGTGAAAATGAGTTAAAACACACACACACACACACACACACACACACACACATGCAATAAAGCCCTTTGAGCCCCCACCTTTAAGAGAGAGCATCTTTGCTCTTGTTCTTGGTATTTTAATCTTAATTTGTTAATCCCTTGGCATTTCTGCACATTCACAATGAATGTCTTGTATGCTTGGTGTTGTATTGTTGTGTTTGCCTTGGACAGGCCTATCTCGAGAGTGTGTCTCAGTGAGATTACCTGTATATAGAAAAGTTCAA
>OMLB01043488.1:0-14503 GCA_900302555.1 Myripristis jacobus | reverse complement strand
TGCAAATGCGTGGTATTAAGTTGTCATGTCTCACTACATTCACAGATCGAGTGTGAGTTGTTGCTTCGAAAACATAATGATAACAACTTGTGAAAATGAGTTAAAACACACACACACACACACACATGCAAATGTGTAGCTACCCACCAATCTACCAATGTGTGCACCCCCACACATACACAGAGCCATGCGCATATATGCACAGTGTGCACAAACACACACACACACACAGCCCACTATCAGTGGGCAGCCGTAGGAGAGCCCTGAGGCTAATGAGACACTGATGACAAAAGTCTGCATCTCATAAAACAATAAAACTCTCTCTCACTCTCCCCCCAGGGTAGGTTGCCAAACAACAACACGACTGGCAGAATCCTCCACTTCCAGGAAAAAACGTGCCTCCCGGGAGCGTGACCGCAGCCCGGCCCTGGGGACAGGCCGGATATATGGTGCAGAGCTGTGATCGGCCCCCAGAGGCGCTGCTCTGTTGGGGAAGCAGCCCACACAGAGCAAACCATGTGCTGGGCCGCCTCAAGATGGATCACGGCTTCTCTCGACTGCTTGGGCACGAAAACCAAACATCCCAACCGTGACGTCATCGACCAAAAGACAGACCCATTTCCCCAAACTAGGAGCCCTATTCCCAAACTCCACACACGAGCCCCTTCATTTATCAGCGGCTGCACCGTGTGCTCATTTACAAAGCACTGGCAGTCAGTATCATCAGCTCAATTCATCACAGCTGGAACTGGGTTATCACTCGGTTCTCCAGGTGGAAACACTTCCAGTCAAAAGTGTTCACATACCAATCAGATTCTCAGGATTTCCTCAGCGGTCTGTGAGATCATGCGGACCAGAGGGAGCCACGCCATGTTGTCATCTGGGACAGCGGGTGTTTCCGCCAGCCCAATATTCAGAAACATCTTTCCCCCTGCATGTTCTCCTGCTAGAGGAGTTTTTTCAGGATAGTAGTGGAAGATCTAGGGCCAAAACTCTTACATCTGTGTTCACCGGCTTGTTTAGATATTACTTTTGAGGTTTCTAGGCATAAATAAACCAAACAAGGAGTTTGCTCCCCTGCATTTGATGCAGATGTGACTCTCTGGCCTGACCCGGCCCAGAGACAGGATGCTGACACACAATCATGTCATTTCTTCCTTTATGTACACGCCCTCCCTCCATTACTCTATACTGGTAAGTAGGTGGAAATTATTTTTCACAGTACATTTACTTCTCCACTCCATTTCAGTTTATTGTACTAGAGCAGACATTTGGAAAATGTATGGCCTGCATGTATTGTGTCTTTATGTTGTGTTCATCATGTAAAGAGGTTTTTATGGTGGGGGTATCAGGTTTTTACAGCAGTGCTTTGAACTGATCTCGTCAGTGTGTAATAGCTATTCTGTAGTGTGTGTGTGTGTGTGTGTATTTTATGGCTTGTGTGTGACGTCTGAAGGGAAATTTTACTTTACATGGAAGATCATATGGTTCTGAGTGGTTTGGTTTTGACAAGTTTGAAGTTTGTGAGGATGAGCGTGAAATGTATCTTAGCAATAAGGAAAAACCATAAATGTATTTGTGTAATGTATAGTGTGTTTTATTCAGCGTGTTCGCCCAGAATTTTGTGAAATGAGCACCAGTCAGACACAATATCCTCATGTTAGACTCACAACACACCGTGTGCGTTTCAGAGTTAATCTCGTACCACTAGATGAGCAAGTGAGATCCCTTTTGTTTTGAAATGTGAGCTCCAAGACTCCAGTAAAGGAAAATTATGTCTGACTGCTGGTGTCAATAATATGAAAATGAAACACATTCCTCTCTCCTATAGGTTGGCACAGTCAGATGTTTTTCTGCCCAGCAATGTCTCTGATAGCAGCTCGCTGAATTGCTGCAGAGCTGAACAAACTCACTTTTCTCCTGATTTATCTGAAAAACACCAGTTGAGTGTGAAAATGTTGGGAACTGTTGTGGTTTATGGAAAAAAGCCTCCAGTTTTTACTTCAGTGACTGCTGGATATAAATATCAAGTCACAATCTGCACCCAGGTACATCCTCTTCCATCGCAGTGAATAGACTCAGGACCTGCTACTTGTTTCACTGCCGTGCCTATGTGTGTGTGTGAGAGTGAGTGTGTGTGTGTGTGAATCCATGTGACACATTACAGGAAATGAATCGGAGTTGGGCTGTTTCCCTTCTACACCGTCTCTGGCAAAACCAAGCCGAGCGAAACACACCGCCTGTGCAGCTCCTGCTGTAGCTGGGTTGCTACTCTTTAAGTTGTGCTCACGTGGACGGCCCCTGCTGGCTCACCTTTGGATGACTTTCAAATCTCTGAGTACTGAATTGTTATTCCTCCATCTCTCCTTCAGTCTGTCACATTCCCTCGTTCCCATTCTCGTTGTGCCGAGGTGAAGGGAGGACAGCGAGCATGCCTTGCTCCTCAGAAGAACCTCAAACTAGGGAGTCTTGTCAAAAGGACAATTTGCACAACACAAAAGCTTTTGTTTCCACCTCTTTGAATGGAGGACAGGTGGTCACTGTGGGAATAAATTGGCTGTCCCTTTGAAAAGCTATGGGACAGAGGTGTCAAGTAGAGGCAAGCCACAGAAACATGAGGATTTGTGGTCAAGTAGAAAATAACAAATACAGTAGACGTACAGAGCAAGGAGAATCTATTCTAGTCTGGTTTTTTTTTTCACATCAATGGCAAATCGTAAACACAATTTATTTGACACGGAGCATAAAATATTTATTTTCTTTATTTTATCATTAGTTGCAGGTATGGCACAAAAAATGGGTGATAAATCCAAAGAAATACAGTGAAAAAGAAGCCTGATCATATATAAATATAGAGCACAAAACAGAGAAGAGTGACAGGTCATCATTACAGGGTGTTGGCACAGAACAAGATACATAACATCATTGTAACAGAGCTTTCTGAACAACCTTTACACTACAGCATCAAATGTCATCGTTTCTCAGCGTCAGTTCGTGGGAGATTATCAGTGGTGGCACAGGTCTTCGCTCTGTCCACCACGTACAGTCGGCTGCGTTGATGCTAAATAACCGGACGGGTAGAAAATCAATGTTTGTGTGGGCATACGTGTTGCTTCTGCCTGCCGTGTGATCTCTGATCAGAGCAGGTGAAAAGAGAGAAGACAGGGAGAAGAGAAAGCCATCAAACAGCACCGAGATTCAACGCCAGACAGAGAAGGTACCAAGAGGTGGCAGTTTTCCCACTGGTGAAGTTGTCACACTGAGCAGGCACGCCATCAAATGCCAACATACTGCTCGTTCTCTGACAGAATCAAATGAGAGCTCTGAAATGCGTCTGCCTCCTTCCAGCTTTTTGGTGAGACTGCAGCAGTCAGCCGCGACTGTGGAGGTGAAAGCAACCCGCCTGACTAAAACGGTCATACCACTAAGATTCCACATAATCATAATTTTTCTCTGGTTTAATGGAACAAAGATGGTTGTATCATCTGAAAATCAGTTTTTAATTATTTCAGATGAATATATTCCTGACTGTGTAATTTATTGCCGCTGCCAACTCTGAGTGCTGGTCGTGCCTAACTGTGATGCTTTTCCCCTCTTGGCAACAATCCTCTTGCTGAATCCAAACCAAGAAAGCAGGGTGTGTAGAGTGATAATTAGGGCTACCAGCTGCAATTATATGATGCTAGTGGAACTGAATGGTTATTCAGGGAGCTAAAGTAGCATGATGAATGGCACAACGTGACAAAGCCCTTCTTAAGATGAACAAGAAAATGAAAACATTTCCACTCAGAAAGAATTTTTGGTACTTCTCCTTTTTAGAGCCACTCAAGGTACAAGGTATTAGCCAGCTGATTAAATGGTCAGAATAATAAACAATCAAGTACTGATAGCTGTAATTAAAAGCCCAGGTAGATATCAAAGCTGATTTACTTAAAGACATCTGATATTTTAAATCAGCTAATTCCCCTGCTCGTGACTCTCTAGCTGTCGCAGGGTTAGTAGCAGCTCACGCTAAGCACAATACATGTCGTTTATTAGAAACACTTTCTCCCAGTCAAACCCATCAATTCAAGGAACTGATACTTCATATTAGCATCATCTCCCATTTTCAATGTGTATCGTCTTAATACTTTAATTGTTGCAGGCTCTACTCATAAGGAGAGGGTCTATTAGTTATAAGAGAAACTAATTATCTGTTTTATGTGACAATTATAACAGCAATGACCTTGCACAAACTCAAACAGACCACACACTTACATGGTACCTCTGATTTCATGGGAAATCTTCTTAGGCGTCAGGCACACTCACACATCTTCATAAGGCTGGGATTAAGAGATTTAAATCTGCCAAACTGCTGGTATTTATGCGTCAGTGCATTAATACAAAACGCCTTATGCCTTTGTCAGATTTTAAGATGAAAGTGGATTGTAAAATGAAGTATTGTTTGTTTCCATGATATCATCACGTTTTCTCCATGTCCTTTGATGTGTCGTCTTTACAGCTGTGAGCTCAGACTCTCACACACCTTGTGACTTCTGCAATGACATCAAGTAAAACATCTGATGTTTTGCAGTAAGGTTGCTGAAACCAGACTGTAAAAGGAAAGAAGTCATGCTTTCAAAACGAAGTGGCGCATCATTTATGTTCAGGAACAAACATACCAGAGCAGGGTTATTGTGGTGACACCAGACTGTGGAAAGAAGCCCCCCTTAACCTCCTCCCACCCACCTGCCGTATAGCTTTTTCCTTTTCCATGCAGCAGAAATAAACCTATATATTTTCTACAGTCTTATGAAGGAAAACTTTGCAATTTATAAGTAAACTTACACTGAGCTGCAAACGGAAATTTCACGAAGAATAATATGTATCGGCAGCTTAACTGTGGGTATTCAAAGACTGAGGAGAAAAAAAAATTAAACAAAAGTCCTTTGCTTTAGACTTCAAAATGAACATATTTTCAAACTAACCATGCTGAACTTTTCAGATTTATGTAACAGTGGGCCAAAGGGAAAAGAGAAAAGGTAGTTTCATTTTTATTTATTTTTTAAACTTTCTTCTGAAATTTATTGCACTGTCGCTGCAGAGGGCAGTTTGCATAAGTGGCTGACTTAAGTGGCTGCTGTAAGAATATCTGATTTGTGCTGGCAGGGAAAAAAAAGCCATACACAAAATGCCTTGGGTCCAGTCATAGCCCTGGCAAGATACCAAGCAATGTAAAAATCAAAACAGTTGGCACATAAGGGCTCACAAATTCAGCTCCGGCCTCAAGAAAGAACCCAAATTTATATCCTAAAATTAGTGGCTCCAAATGCCTCAAGCCATTTCTCTTTATTAGCTCGCTAATAAACATGCAACACCTTCACCTTCCATCCCAGAGCAGAGGGTTGAGCTAGCTCCCCATTATCAGCAAAAATAAGTGAGTAAATATTTATAAAGAGAAAGAAAACTACCTCAATGCTTTGCATACATATTCACAAATCTGTTCACCCAATAAAACTGTGCTTTGAAGCAGCCTTAGCAGTTTTTATATCAGTAAACTGAGCAGAGCTGAAGATGTCGGCGATCCTCCACCTGATTTAACTGTTATCACACCATTAGCTTTCATTGGCTACTTGGTTAAGGTTAGGAAAGGCTTTGTCGTGATGGTTAAATTTAGGTAAAGGTGATGGTTAAGGTTAGGAAACTTGGTGCAATGTTCGCTAACATTAAAACACATTTCTTGCTTGAGTCAGGGCTCGATCTGTCTGTCTGCGTCACTGACCCGCCCTCCGTCTTTACACTACGACACTGTTCGTCCGGCTGCAGGGTCCCATTTGACTGGTTGCCAACAGCCTTCTGACCCACTAGAAGGTGCAGCAGGAACCTAATAACCCAAACCTGCGGGGGGGGGATTATGACTGACAAATGATGTGCATTCAGTGGTGTGGTAACAGTGGAGCCAGGTGGAGCCTCCTTGTGTAAAAAAGGGCCGGAGACTGACAAAGATATGAATAAAGTGGTAATATCATGGAAACAAACAATTGATGCTTTCATCAAATTTCATTTTTGTCCAGTTTCAGCATTATCAGGCATTTTCTTAATATTTCTTTAAATCTGCACCGTATAAACACCAAATTTATCCCAGCTTGTACGCATAAGCAGTTAAAAAAATTGCACCATAAAAGCAGAGTGAAAAATGAGGTCTGGTACAGTTTGTGTTTGGTTATTATTGATAGATTTTCCACAACACACACAGAAGCCTACTTTCAGCACAAGCTTCACTAAGGTTTCTTTAATCCATTAAAGTTTGTGGCCATCCCAAACTTGTATTTGCTTGAACTGATGAATAACACCAGATGCTTTTTTAAAGTAATTCAACTGTGGCTGCAAAATACTAATGTGGTATGTCTCCAATTAAAGCTGTAATTAGTTCATTTTCTACTCTTAATGTCAACTGGAATTATTACGGCAAACACTTCGTGCTTTGGGTGCCTGTAAAAGGAGCGCTCACCAAAATGTCTTGAGAAACTGAAATCCATGGTTAGTAACAGTGACGACTAGATGGGGCACTTTGGCACTTTTCGTTACCTACTATCCCGCGAGTGGATACAGTGACTCCCTATTGGATATTTCCTCTCAGCTCATAAATTTTACTCAGTGTGTCCAAAACAAGGTCGAAAAAGTCTGAAAGCTCTCACCATCAAAAGCGCACAAAAACATTATCTGCTTTAGTAAAACATTATATCTACTAACACAGTAAGAAAAGAATACCCGCCCCCTCCCCTCCCCAAGAACAAACAGATGTCCTCCATTTACATTCATTGTGATCCGGGCAGTATGGAAATAAATAAACCAAACCAAAACAAAACAAAGAGAAATGAATTGTCTAGATATGGGCAGCAGATAATATCGGTGATTATTTCTCCATTAAAAAAAAACACTGTATACATGATAAAGATGCCCTGAATGCCTATCATTCTGCTCTGTTTTGCTTAGTATGTTTATCTTCTTTACATGTATCGGTTTCTTATCACACCTATTGTACACAGCTTTATGCTCACACATGTACATGACCCACTCAGACACACGCCCAGGCTTACGCTGAGGAGGCTACATTCGGTGAAAAAAACCACCAACACCGACACCTAATTCCCGTCCGGTCCCGTCTCTGCCGTTGGAGATAGTCATGTATTTATATTCTCAGCTGGATTCAATTTGTGTTCTTTTGTGTCGTGGCTGCATTTCATAAATATCAGTATCCTGTGTAGAGAATGGTCAATTTGCTGTCATAAGAGGGTGGTTATTTCAGAATGTCAATAAGCCTGACTTTGTGGGAGTAGGTCACATATATGTGCATATATACTGCATTGTATATGTTGAGACCTTATACTGTAATGTTGTGCTTCCTGTACTCCAACATAAAACATTTATCATAAACCTTTTGAATAGAGCTTCTTTTACATTTACAAGTTATACAGTTACCAAATAGGTTTACTTCTTATGCTTCCATCAGTTTTGATACTTCAGCAATGCAAGGGAGACAACAAGAAGAGAAAGGAAGTTAAAAGTCATTTTCAACAGAAAAAATAAGAAACAAGACACAAGTCCTCAAAACGTTTTTCATAACCAACAATGTACGGAATTTTTCATTTTCTCATTTTCTCTTTTTTACAATACATTTTTTTTTTTAAAAACCCCGCTGGTTAAGGTTATGGTCTCAGGTAGATCTTCCACAGTCAATCTTCACAGTTTGTGTAAAAGCAGAGAAACATTCTCGCTAGAGTAATAAAATATCATGACTATTATTATGGTCATTATTATCTTTTATTCTCATATTGTTCCATATAAATGGCGGAGGATGGGGGCGAGGCATATCAATCTAATGAAGAGCCTGCAGTCCCAAAGTCCTACTCTCCTCCCTGTACAATGTTTTATTCAGCAATTGTTCTTTTCTTTTGTTAAAAAATGTTCGCCCGCAGGGGAGGAGAATCATGGGAAAGGAGAGCGAGGCGTTCAATCGACGAGTGTCGTTATCCACCTGTATGATCTTAAGCTGTCGTTCTGACAAAAGAAAAAGAAAGAAAGAAAAAAAAAAGTTCCAGAGACTCACTTTTACTGTCGCCACTGCTTTTTTCCCACTTGGTTTGCAACCCATGCTAAGGATCTGCCAGCACTGCCTGGTTGGCTGTCCTCACACTAAACTGCACACACACGCGCACGCACACACGCACACACACACACACACACAAGCAACTCTCCCATCAGGAGTTCATTCCAGGTGTAGCACAACCTCATTTTCCCTCGGAACAAGCATGCCTTCCCATCAGCACTTGTGGGGCAAAAGAAACATGTAGAAAATAGCCCATCAGTGACAGAGGAAACATCAACAGAGATGTGTTTGATGTTAATTAACACCCAGGCTCACGATTTCGGTTTTATAATCTGAAGGCACTTTGTTTCATGGCAGAAAGTGAAGTGGCTTCTGTTCCACAGGTGGACCGCTGACTGAATACTCGAGTCAGGCCGCGCTAATCGTCACATCTCTGCAGAGATCTTTCGCATCCATCCTGCCCTCTGCTCTCTGCCTGTTCCTCCCCTCCCTCTGCGCTTCCCCTCCACACATAATAGCACCTCTCTGCTCTCTTTCCACCTCTCCGTCTCATTTAGCCTCCTCGTCCTTGGCTTGAACTTCTTCCTTGCCTTCCCAGTCCGACTGTCTACACCTTCACTGACTTCCCCACAAATCTGCATTTACCGTCTCCTCACCGTCACCTCCAGTTGGCCACTTAGACTCGTGAGCACAGTGTTAAAAGATACATAGGCAGCTACAGGGGAATAAGCAGATGGGAACTAAATGTTGCCAAGAGTTCTTGTTTTCCTACAGTACAGCACCAAGCAGATAAAGAAATGCCGAGGTGTGACGTGAGGCTGGGCTAGAGTGAAAAACGAGTGTTGGTGATTGAGATCTGGTGCAAGAAAAATGAAGATAAAGATACACAGAGAAAGGTCTGATTCCGCATGTTTTGTAAGCAGGGAAAAAAATGATTTCCTCTTCAAAAAGTCAGCAGTGACTCAGTTTCCCCCCGCGGTCCAAAGAAATTTTCATAACTGGCAAAATTGTTCTTGTGCTTTACAAACGCTCCTCCCTCGACGCTTGTGAACTCTTTCACCAAAGTCCAGGCTTGTTTATCTCCCACCTGTCTTTGTGCTCATAAAGACGTTCAGTCCTGCACCGAGGGGTGTTTTCTGTAAAAGAGGTCTCTTTAAAAAATTAGCGCATCTTCTTTATTACTTTTTGTGTAACTTTTTTTTGTAATCACTATTTTTTCTCTCTTTTTATTGACTTTGTGTCCCTCTGCGGCCCGCTGGCGGACCCGTTCCGCTTTCAGAATGCATGAATCTTTGGTGATTGGATGCCGAGGGTACTAGCTCACAGACGTTGGGTCTGAATGTTCGCCTCCAAGACGACAGACAGAAGGGTCACCTCTGACCTTCCAGGAGGGTCATCACCAAGGTGACACACAGCAGCCATATATGGGAGGATGTGGGCGGAGCCATGGATCTGAGATCTAAAAGGAAGTGAAGAAAAATGAAAAAATAACAGTATTGTCATCACATAGTCCAAACCACAAATCTGAATCATGAATAAGAGCAGACAGAGGAAAAAAAACACTTTTAAAAGGCACACTCCTCGATTCTGGTTATGTGGAACAACAGCGCCACCAGAATCTAAACTTTCCGCCCACATGAAGCACTGCAACTGTAAATGAGGTAGAAAAGAGCAAAGACAACAAATAGCAGTGTCTGTTCTTGAGCTCAAAACCAAAACAAGTTTTTGTGCTTCTTTTGCCTCGAACATTGGGGCGCTCTGAATGGAAATTCAAGGAGTGTGACTTTAATGACTTAAATGTGTTTAGGCTGCAACCATCCTGCAAGCAGAAGAATCAGCATAAATCTTTAAACAGCGACTCGTACCCATCCTTCCCAAGTATGATCGTCACTCAAAAGTCACCTCCAATCACCCCACATGGGATATTTCCCCACATTTCCTTCTTACATCACATAAAGTCATGTAAGATTCATCATCTGAGATTGAATTGCATAATTCATAACATTACTCTGTCCTCAGCCTAGGCAACCACTCCTTAACTCCAAATGAAGCAATGTTGATGCTCCGAATCATAATGGATCCAAATGTACTGTATACTGCCGCTGAACGTCAGGCTGCTCCAGCTTTGTCCTGGTATACTGCATATTCTTGCTCCATCTATGAGGAAATGTGCTGCTGAAATCCTGTTGTTTATGATAAATAACCCAAACAGAAACTGAATAATAATCTTTCAGAAATTAAAAGAAATACGCTAAGGGGCCAAGAATAATGATTTTCCATCTCAGCTGGAAGCCTATATATTTCCCACCATGGCCATGAACGCTAAAAATAGAATACCTTGATTTATCTTTAAAAAATGTTTGATAAGTGTCTTGAAGCTGTGTTGTTTGTGCCATAAATAACTAGATTTAAATCAAATCGCAGTGAGGGAACAGCCTTTGTCTGCTTGCCAATATTACCTTGTCAATTGCAGGCTATTTTCTGTGTCCTGTTTTCTGTTTTTGCCCTCTGTTTGTTCCTGCAGCGCAATTACAGTGCTTCACTCGGCCGGTGTGACTATCATTCATGTGATTACAGCCCTGTTGCTATGGCAACAGTTTTTTCCTCCACGAGATGGTAGTTCAACGCTGGCAACTGTCTGAGATCAGACCCCCATCTCGTAAATTCTCAACCTTGTCGCGCTGAAGTAGAGCAGAACACAAACCCGGAGTTCAGATGCAGGGGTGGAAACGTGTTTGCTACTCACTCGGCGGTGGATCTCGACACTCCCCTTCCTCCAGCGTGACGTCGTCAATAGCAATGTCGCCCTCGATGCCTGGGCCTCGGATACCTTCGAGCACCACCTGGAGAGAGATGAACATGTTTCTCCTCACATTCATTCAACAGTGATGGCCCCAGAAACAAGGACATTACTGTTACTGCGTGAGAAAATGTAAAAACAAGAGCAAACTATAATTTAGCTAAATTGGCCTCTATCACAACCCAGCATGTGGCCAGCGTTTTCAAATGCTCTTTTAATTGTCATAATAAAAACTAAAATTTAGAACGCTTGTGGTGCCACAACCTGCATTAGAAACAAAACTGAGAGCAAAAAGGAGACGTAAGTGTGGATCCAGTCATAATTACCTTCCGCCGCTACAGCTATAAAAATGATACAAAATATTGCGGCGCTTTTATTTGCCGCTCACAAAGATTACCGTTTCCTGGTCGCAATGCTTGACTGATATTGCTTTTCCAATGGTAAATAATATCTATGCATCCTGTCCAATTCTCTGCTTAATATCACGGCTTGTGAAGTGCTACATCAATACGCAGTCCCTATGGAAACTAATCCTTCATCAAAGAAAGAAGCACAGACAGAAGAATATAAAGGGCAACAAGTGCAACGCCGCTGCGTGTTGGACTCATTAAGTTTCCCCGTCTCACCTGGAAGGATGCTGTCGGATGGATGCTGACTTTAGCCTGCTTCCAGCGGTCACCTTGGTTACCACTCAGCGACCACACGGGACCCTCAGAGGTCGTCTGGCCCTTCTGCTTCAGGAAGGCGTTAAGAGTCCCTACAGCGGGCGGGGAGAGAGACGCTGTTAGACGGACGCGTACATTCACAGAGACACACGCAAACAAACACGGTGCCAGAAATCATACAAACATCACACCTGCAGCACCGCGCCCCCGTTACAGAACCACAAAACGCATATGAGCTGGCACATAGCTGCTCACCAACATTCGACTGAAAGCAGAAGTCAACCTTGGTAGATTTTCAACTTAAAATTCATCTCTGCTTCCTGCATTCCAAATTTATATATTCGTCTGCATTCAAGGCAGAGCCGAAGCAGTAGCAAAGGTTAAACGCAGGTCATATGAATTGATACATTTATTAATTTGGGGTTCGGCGGGCAATGATAAATTATTCCCAAACCCATAATAATGAAATTTAATTATCACTAATGAGCAATATGTGAGGAGAATTTTTTGGTACGTCTAGATACTTTACACGTTTCTTGTGTGGCACAGTGCTTCCTAAGTTGTCGTTGGCTTCAAACTATTTGTGTTGTTCATCTTCCTCTCACTTGGATTTCAACCAGTGCTGCATGAGAGCAACTGCTGGATATATTGTTCAAACCCACTCCTTCATTTTTTAACACGGATCAGACAATGTATCAAAATTCAATATATTGCAATACAAAAGTATGACAATATGTATCATGGAGCAGAAAAATGAATCATGACAATAGCTATATTTTATTCTGCTGTAGTCATCATAAACGAGACAGCCTGCCCATCACATCACAGCTTCTCAAGCTCTGCAGCAAACTCATATTATTTGTACTTTGCAGTGATATAATTCTGAAATTGTTTGCAGAGCCAGTGCCACTGCGAGAAAGAGTTGCGGTTCAGAAATATTCATAATTCTTTTTTTTGTGGTTGTGTTGAATCATGAAACACATATTGCATGTTGAATCATATCATGAGATAAGCATATTGTTCCCTCGCCAAGTTTAAAATTTCAACTGTTTTGATATGTGACAAATCCATTTCAACTGAACTGGTATGTAACCCTTACAGAGAAATACATTTGATCAGCAATGCAGAAATAGTGACTCTTATTGAGACAGAATGAACTACACCTGGTCTGAAGTGAAGGCTCTCCCCTCAGTGTGACCTCCTGTCTGGCCCTGAGCTTTGATATAAAACTGTCAGATGATGACACTGAGTGCAAGCACCCCTTATTCGCCCCTCCGCAACCCACCAATTGTATGCAGTTGCCATGCAGAGAGAAGGAGAGAGAGGGGGAGAGAGGAAGAGGGAGAGAGAGAGAGAAGATAGCCCATTAGCAGTGGCCTTGTAGTCACATGAGGCCTTAATCTGGGTAGCACCAGGACAATAGCGAGGCTTTCCTCAGCTCAGTGGGACCGCAGCTCTGAAGTCGAGGGAGGACTGCTTCACCAGGAAGGGAAGCAGCACCTCTGCGCTGCAACGACTTGGCAAGAAAAGCTACAGCGGTGACTGAGATCGCTACCTCGCTTTAGATGCATCCGCACCACAGCAAGGTGCCTCATTACTGCATGGCCCGGCTCGAACGCATCTCTGCGGGAGGCAGAGAGGGAGATCTATACGTCCCTGCTTCTAGCCCCTCATTAGCACAGTATACACTTCTTTTCCCCACGACAGCTGCAATCTCCAGTGAGAGATGAACACTTGCACTAAACATGACCTGTGGTTTCATCCACCGTTGAAGTGTTCAGGATGTGGGAGGGACCTCGCTAAGCTGGCCGACTTAACATTTTCTTTTAACACATGAGCAATGTTGGAAGTTATGTCGGTGTCATCACGTTCTGAGCAAAGGAATATGTAGCACATTCTTCGGAGAGCACCTCTATAAGGACTACCTGTGGCAGACACTTGTGAAATTTTAAAAGAGATCTGGGGAGAGAACGATGTGAGTATTGAAAAGTAAGGAATAGGACCTAGAAATTTTCAATTTTATAGTAGGAGAAAGGAATTGAAGTGCTATGCCACCCTCCTAGCTAATGTAGAGGATGACTCCATCACTTCCCGGAAGGTCAGACTTAAAACAGACTTGCTTGGTGTGCTACGCTGGAGGACTTAATCCTGTAAACAAATACGACACGGGCTCCAAAGGCAAACTTTGAAGTGCGCTTCTGTAATTAAGTGTGACCTTGTCCCAGGTATCTCCCCTCTAGCTAACTATGGAGGAGTTTCTTTGAGCCTGTGCCACTGTTCTCGTCAGAGTGTAGGCGAGACTTCTTATCGACTGATTCTGGCCCTCAGCGCTGCCGTGCCACAACTTGACTGTGACTCACCTCAACAGCACAGTCCCAGGGAACATCAAACTCCCAGCAAACACATTTCAAGAGGGAGTTGTGCCACTTCCAATGGCTCAGTGACTCACAGTTCTAAATACAAAAAAGCCCTCAACTACTCCCCTAGGATTACGATTTACAAGGGAAAATAAGGCTGAAAAATGCACAAAAATAAGTTAGAAGAGGCCACGAGAGACACGGCGAAGATTATTTGAACCATTTACCGGCTTTCACTGATGTTTTGGTTGGGAAAATGTCTTGAATATCACAAACCAGCATTCCTAAACTGAGGGGAGAATTCCTCTCATGCCGGGAGAGGCAGAATACTAAATGGAGCATGGCGCTGGTGTATCTGAGGTGGGTTTCAAGTCCTTGACATTTAGCCCATTCATCATAACACACCACAGTCCAGGCATGGGCTTCACCACAGATGGGGAGGGCAGCGAACAGGGAGTCTGGCTGGCGATCAATTTGAGCAAATTGGAAATGTCACGGCCTACTCAACCTCGGCAGGGAGCCGGAGGAGCTCTCATCTCCCCGCTGAGTCCCCCTTCAGCCCCTCTATCCTCACATCCTCTCCACCTCCCTC
>OMLB01043486.1:0-20021 GCA_900302555.1 Myripristis jacobus | reverse complement strand
TACGAATACACACACACTCACACTCCTGTCTGTCCTCAGGAATGGAAGAGGCCGGCTGTGAGCGGACCGAGTTCCTCAGCAGCTACATGACCAACATTGATGACATCATTCTCGTCCCTGGGTCGCTGGGCAGAATACGCTCCAGATACCCCAACAACCCTAAATGTAAGAGACAGACATCAAGTTAGTCAAAGAGAAATAATCAGACATGAATAACCTGTGTTGTGGGTTAGATGGGAATTACTGATAATTTGCAGCTTTTGTTATGCCCAACATGACACGACAAGGTGGAATCTGGTGTGCTCCATGAAGCATTATATTCAATAACAGAGAGTTTGAAAGTGAATTTAGACCGGCATCCACACATTTATTCATTAGGAAAAGCAAACTACTTTCTTGATATTTATGTATAGTATTCATATTGTCCTGAAGCAGTTCCCCCCATTCGTCTGATACTTCAAGGTGTGACCAGGTTTCAAAGAGGAAATCAAATACATTAAATGTTGTTAAATGTTTTTTCATGTACATGGGTGGTATTTGTTGTTTTTTATGTATCTGTGTGTATGTGAGGCAACAAATTTCCCTGTTAACACAATAGAGAATAGAGAATCTATCTGTCTTTCTAAAGCTCACTGATGCAGTTACTGTGGAAGCTGCGCTTTGTATTGCACTGTAGATCACACCATCACACTGTTTGTTTCCAAACATTTCTGAGAAGAAATGTTTGACCCAGTTGATTTGTCCAACTAACCCACTTCTCAGTCATTTACACGGGTTATAATGTTCCAGCTGCTGGGTCTGAATTGTTCAAATCAGTCTGCCCAGATGTAGGCGTGGATTTGCTTGGCACACAGTATGTTATGAGAGCTAAAGCTTTGCAACAAATTTCAGTGCTCTGACTATTGCTTTTTTCTAATATTTTTTTAGATGACCCAAAGGCTGTTGTTGCAAATCTAACAGTAAGTATTAAAACCATATGATGTGTTTTGTTGATTTGAGAAAATAGGTTTGCATACAGGTTTGCATAATGACCAGTGACATTTTTTTTTAATTTAATAACACTGGGAATTGTACTTTCTGATGTTTTTTTTTGATTGATTGACTGATTGATGGTTTATTTGATAAGGACCAATACAGTGTACATAGAAAACTGAAGTATCATAAGTCCATTTAATCATTTGAGCACCAGCTAAGACCTATGATCTTTAGCTAATAAAGGTGAAATCTTTAATTAAGTCTTACAACAAGACTCAAACTGACCTTTTACCATGAAAATATGTATATCCAGTGTAGGAAAGCGGACCAGCACTTTAAGCCTTACTTAAAGCAGCACCTACCAAAGAGACTGCACTACGCCAACAACCGGCGCATCGAGGAGATTCACCTGCTGGTGGAGAGGAAGTGGCACGTTGCCAGGTACAGTAACATCACAGAAACAGGAGATGCAAAAGCTTATGACGTAGACCAGCTACTGCATGTTTAGAAGCTAGACCAGTCAATAGTGAAAACCAGCAAATGGGGGCATTAACCTGCACCTCGTCATCTTTCACCTACCAGAGAGCATGGCCATGGATAATGTCACTGTTTTCTCAGAAATTCTTCCTCACAAAAACATACATCATCGTGTTGGCTCCTTTTGACCGAGTTGGTCCAAGTAAATGATCAATGTTTTTGATGGAAAACACACTTTGCTGGAAATGTGGGCTAAGAGAAAACTCTCTGCTTCCTCCCATCAGCCAACATGGTCATATTTAGTATTATATTATATGATGTATTATCATACATAGTATTTGATTGGAGGTTCCAGTAACATCTGGTTTGACCAGAGCACAAGACAACCTGTTTTGGTCGAGGGCTGAACAAAAAATCAAAATATTATCAAAATCACAATGTGGCTGAGTCATAGTAATGATTATGCTGAGTCATAACAATGATCATAATCATTATTTTAATAGTTTTTCCAGTATTTTTACCACATCTGTGAGCCCTGTTCTGCTCTGGAAAATTATAAAATTGTATAGAGCTGTGATAGATAAACTTGCTAAAAATGTTTTGTAACGTGAATTATTATTCACATGTCAATCTTTTTTAGTCTTCTCATGATTGACATGCTGATTGACACGCTGATAGCATTTACTTTTCATCAAGAAAACTGATGAAGTGAATCAAGGTCGAAGTGATATTCTCTTACTGATTTCCTTAAAATCTGTGCCAGCCACAAAGTGGAGATGTAGACACAAGGGGGAAAAAGAGATACTGAATAACTGTAAGGATTTGAGACAGTGGAGAGGTGGACTGTGCTAAACAAGCTGCAAATAAATATCAGGGAGCTGTGTCTAACACATTGTATATCCAGTGTACTTGGTGAAGTTTGTTACATGTTTTAGTCAACATGGACTGCGGTTAACACATCATTAACACGGTGTGTTCAAAGGTGACAAGGCATGTGTGTGTGTGTGTGTGTGTGTTGAAAATCCCACGTCTTTTTGAAAGAGGCTGGATGGTGAAACCTCGACTATTTGCTGAAATGAGCGGCGACAGGCGTTTGATGTTGAGCAGTGAAAGGTCCTAGTGCAGCGACTCAGAGACAAAGTGAACCATGATGTCATCAGGAGACAAAGTGAAAACAAACGACCATGGCAAACTGTGTGTGTGTGTGTGTGTGTGCTCATGTCAATAACAGTTTCCTTCCATGAGGTTGTCATGTTATTTGGATTGGTGAACCGTGGGAGAGCTACATTCACTCTCCCACTGACACACACACATATGCACAGGGATGCTAAATGAAAGAGACCTTTGAGGTTTTTCTGTGCAGCTCAGATACAGACGGGTTAATCGTTGGCACCGGAGCTGTGAGCTGAGTGCCGAAGCATTTACACTCTCGCAGTCACACACAGGCACATATACATTTGTCAGTGTCTCCTTAAATCCCAAACCAGCTAACTATTCACACTAAATGAAACACTGAGTTTGTCCCCTTGCGCCCGTCAGCCAGTGATTTACATTTTCTACATGCTTGTGGCTTCACCCCCTAGAAACACACACCCGTGCGTACACACAGGCGCACACACATTAGCGTTCATCACTGGAAGTAGTGTTTTAATGGACACTTAATAAAAAGTGTCTGTTTTTCAATTAGAGAACTGTGGCTGGAGTTGTGTGAAGGAGCGGCTGTTCTGGGCTAAGGGTTGTGGGAGGTGAATTCCGTCTAAGTATCGGCGATAAACTATTAAATAACACAGTTTAACCCTTCCAACGTGCTGAGTCAGGTTTACGGGGTTTGTCAGGTTTGTTGGCTTTTCAGGATCTCATCAGTTTAGTTAGTAGAGTTTAGTTATGTAAATGTTTTGAGTGTTTACTCTGATCTCAGATTAGCTGTAGCTACAGTGACAGCTTGTCTTTCAGGCATCCAGACACACAACTACACAGCTACACAATCATAACCAAAAGAGGAACACTAATAAGAGGAGTACAAGCACATAATTCTCACTGACACAGTCTGTCTTTTTCATTATTGAGTTTAAAATGAGAGGAAATGTCACTGGTCAGTTGAAGTCTGATACCAGGTGGCTGTATCTGGGAAGCATTTTTCGAAGTTGCCGACAGGGTAGAGTGAGAAATGAGGGGGTCGTTGTTTGCATTCGAATCATTCACCAACCTGTCAGTCACACACACACACCCAGGCCAGAGCAAAATACGTTGAGCTGCAGTGACAGGGTGTATTTTTCATTTCTAAACTTCCTGAGATAAGCTACATATTTGACAGCTATTAAGTGGTAATTGGTGAAATCCTCATTTTTTTGTTTTTATTTTAGTTTCATCACATGCTTAAAGCGAAGCGCTCATTACTGTGGTGACGATTGGCAAGTGCCCCCAGAGAGCACTTGCCAATCAAACAGTGTGCCCAGAAAAGTGCTGTCTTTTCCTTGGAACTTCTGTTGAATTTTACATTTTTATGGGTGGTGCTCTTGTCTATCATCCATGCACTAAGGAGATCTGCTTCTTTTTCTTCCAAACAACTAAGCAGTGGTTGCTGCTGCTGGAAATATTAATTGTACCACTTTCAGTGTACCACAGAAGAGTTTGCTAGAGCGACAAGTCTTTTATGGGTTGGATATACAAGTTGGCTTACATTATACTATTAGCAGCAGAGAGTAGGAAAACAGACATGAAACTGTCACACATTATTACTTTTACAACAAGTTAATCTTATATATATTTGGATTGTGGGGTGTGTTCAAAAAATGTGGATTGGACTGTAGTCCTAGATGCTTTATTGATAGGCAACAAGGGTGACGTGGGTGAGGCCAATTCTGGTGTGAATCTCAAAGGGAATCTAAAGCATCCAGTGTTGTGCAAGTTCACAAGAACCAGCTCAAATTTCAGTTCACAAAGATTCAAATGAAAGACTTCACAATCATTTATTCCTCAGAGCTCTGACCTATTTTTTTTTCAGTAAAACCTCGTCCAACCATCACCAGGTCCCAGTCATTGTCACTGCCAACTTCCCAAACTAAAAGAATTACTCATGAATGCTGCACATGAATTACTGTATGCCGCTATAGAATCACACACAGAGAAAACCTTTAAAAGCCCAGAAAAAACGATGTAAGAATATGTTTTACCACTTACACACTGTGTCGTTTAGCAGGGCAACTCAAAACAGATCAGTGTTATCACAGTAGCTGCATTTTCTGAGCTTGCACTAACCATGCTGCATGCCATTTGCCATAAATCCATGGCCTCAAGTGTCACAATGTTCACATTCATGTTCATTATTTGTAAACTGATGCATTCAGTTCACTGTTCACCAAAAACATGAGCGTGTTCAGTTAACACAGTTCATTTGACGTGTACATGCACAACACTGAAAGTATCTATAGTGACCCTGAACACATCAATCCCATGCTGTTGTGTGACTCGTGCTGTGGCTGGTTTCAGGAGAGTCCCTGAGGGGAAGAGGCACTGTGGCTTCTCTGGTGACCATGGATATGACAATAAGATCAACAGCATGCAGGTAATCTCTAATGCAGGCACTCTCTCTATTGTCTTCAGCGGGACAGGGAAATTTGGTTGGTGTCAAAAGTATTTCCATTTCCAAAAGTACTTCTATTCAATTGTAGCATGACAGATTTCACTTTTGGCTGTTTTTCAATAATGGGATACTTTAAGCATTTCCAGCAAAATCATTTTTTTCACAGTTCCAGTTCAGCTGTCAAGTAGAATACCACTTTTTCTGGTAATGGTTGGGGTATATGGAATTTCAGCTGTTACTGTGACGTACACGTCTGTGTTCAAAATGTCAAATCATGTAGCCTACTCTCAACTTTTATTTTCAGACTATTTTCTTGGGATATGGACCCACATTTAAGTTCAAGACTAAAGTCCCAGCCTTTGAGAACATTGAGCTTTATAATGTCATGTGTGGTAAGGCATCATTTTTCCTTAATGTGTTTGTGGGTGTTGGGATAGGAGTGTGTGTGTGTGCGTACATATGTGTGTGAGTGTATGTGTTTGATTTTTAAAATACACATACACACCTTTGGGCCGTTACCAGTGTTTATGTAGCCATTTCCTCTTTTTTGAGTTTCTGTTTTAGCTGACATGAAATTGATTTCCCTCTGTCTTGTTTAGATCTACTGGGTCTGAAACCAGCTCCCAACAATGGGACCCACGGCAGTCTGAACCACCTGCTGAGAAGCCCCACCTACAGACCCACCATGCCCGAGGAGGTCTCCAGACCAACACCCTCTGGCCCTGTTCCCACAGGAACAGATGACCTGGGCTGCACTTGTGATGACAAGGTCAGCCATGATGACTCAGCGGCAGACCTGGGACCAGTTTCTTGTAGACACCTGAGAGGAATACAGAAAGTAATTTGGTCAGCTTACTTAAGTGATGAAAACACAGACACCAAAATCTTCCATCCATGTCATTGGCTCCAGTGTTCCATGCTCACTTTATTATACATTATGTTGAGTGATAACGACTAGCAAGAGGGATGGTACATCTTGAATGGGATGCGGCCATGTCTGGCAGTTTAGTGTGGGTAAAATTTACTAGGCAAATTTAATAATACCTACATGAAATATAATACAGAAATAACACTAATTGAAACCGCTAGTTAGGACTATTTTCCTTGTTTTTCTATGGAAACAGGGAATGGAGGGAGTAGATAGATGATGGGTAAAAGGTAATGGGACTGTATCTTTGTCCAAATTAAATTAAATCATTTTATTTCTTAAGTTAGGCTCAAGGGTAATGCTAATCATCTATATTCATATTACTACAGTGGAAACAGAAGTGTTAACCAGAACGCTTGTGATACCAAAATCTTGTCCCTTGTCTACAGACTCTATATATGTATATATAGGTGTTTAAGGATTAAAATGTTAACATGGAGCACCAGAGCAAATGGGATGCATGGATAGATCTGAGGTCTGTTTTCAG
Source organism: Myripristis jacobus (assembly GCA_900302555.1). Classification (NCBI taxonomy): domain Eukaryota; kingdom Metazoa; phylum Chordata; class Actinopteri; order Holocentriformes; family Holocentridae; genus Myripristis; species Myripristis jacobus. Next base: position 13,571 of record OMLB01043486.1, on the reverse strand, counting down.
TCACTTAGTGGGTATGTTGACCAATGGACCAACCTCCCAAAACCTTGATGTATTCCTTTAGTCTGATGATGATACATGGGCAATGTTTTGAGGACACACAGTCGGCTTTGTTACCTGCACAAAATCAGAGCATGTAGCATTTTGATGTAAAACTTTATATGGTTGTTTGTCGAGCAAGATTGGATATGCGATCGGCATTCAGACTGACTTCTTTCTTTTCTTTTCTTACTTTGATTCCTCAGAACTTTACCCCAGCTCTCTTCTGTCCCTTCATCCCCCTCACTTCTGTATTCCTTACTGTCACTCTCTTCCCGATATTCCTCAGCCATCCTAATCCCCGTCTGGCAAATTTACGAAGAAGTTGTGCCAAAACCCCCTATTACTTGAAACTCAAATTTGAAACTAATGCCAACAATCTTTTCTCAAGAAACACTCTCTCCCCTCCACAAATCGTCTTGGCAGTCTTCTGATGTTGCATCGCATGAGGATGCATTAGCATTCGCAGTAAAAAATGGCCTGTGGCCCAGTGTGTGACAGACCACCTCCTTAGCGCTGTCCTGTCCACTTGCAATGGGATCACTCGAGACAGATGTTAAAACCAAATGTGAATGGGTCTCTGAGTCTTTCTCAGAAACTCTGAGACAGCAGAGCAAATGCTTACTGCCACCTGGTTTTGAACCCTGTTTTTCTCTTTTCTACAGTCTTTTTAACCAGTAGGCCACCCAATGTTGAACTGAAAAACTTCTGGTGACCATGGATGTTTGTATCAGTATGTCCTCAACTCATTTCCTGTGTATCAGACCTTACATTGCTGCTTTTTTTTCTGTAATTACTGTGAAATGAGAATGATGTGACAATTAATTGTTGCTTGTAGGAAAATTAGACCTAAAGTCAGCAAAATAGACTCAGCTGGCTTTCGCTACGCACAGGCCAATCATTCACACTCCCTTGGCTGCATATTGACTTGTCAGATTGTTGGATTTGGTTTCACCTTGGGATTACTTAAACATTTCTCCAGAAATAAGTAATGCGCAGTCTCTCTATTTCTCACAGTATCAGTAACTTATGCTTGGCCACTCATATTTTATCACAGCTTGTGCTTTATTTCTGTATATTAACTTTCTGTTAAGGATGTGTGGAGTGATAAAGCCCTACTTATCTCAACACTAAGATCACCTCTCCATTTATTCAGATGGAATGGATCTTGGCATTGAAATGCTTTTGATAAACCCAATCCTGATTAACTGAGCTGCAAATCTTCAGAGAGGAGTCATGAAGATCATTTGCTTTAGCTTATTTCACAAGTGAATTGTCAGCAATCACTATTTGCTCCTCTGGGAACGCTTATTGACGATCATTATCTGATTTTAGTTTTGAAAACCTATCCTAAGAATTAGTCTCCATCATGGAAATACACAATAAAGGAGATTCACTAAATATAATTTATTGATGATAGTTAAGGAAATGTATTTTCCCATGTGCAGTTATCAAACAGAGAATTGGATTAAAAAACAAATCCTGAATCCCAGTGGTTTCAGCTGATTCCCAGAGGAGTTTGTGATGGAGGCTGACTGATCCTGAGCTCCTTGAAAAATTAAAATGTGCTTTTGAAGTGACACCACACTTTCAGTGGCCTGCAACTTCAAATGCTCCTCATGAGAGACTTGCAACTGTTGTGATGTTTATATCAGCTGAGGTCTGCTCAGTAGTAAAGCTCTGTCACTTTGAGGAGAGATTGCCTGGACTGGATCCAGCTTTGCCATCCCTTAATTGTACTCTTACAGAGATAACACATTTTCACTTACTGCCAGTTAATCTTTTTCTTTGCCTGATACTTGTCACATTATAGAAAGAGAAAAGAAAAATCATTTTATCTGAACAAAGAATGCTAACAATGCCCAGAACATTTTCCTGCCTACAGAGGTACTGTTGCAGCTACCTTCACGCCACAGCATGACAGCAGCTTGGGCAAAGGAAAATAATTTTCTAATCTCGTATGGGGTGACAAAATCAAACATCATCTTTGACAAATTACCTCAGTATCAACTGACTGAGTCCAACTTAACATTTATGTTTTTCTTTATCAGTACAATCAAACTTGTTCATTATTGTTTTGCTGTGTACACCTGTAAAAAGACATGGAATCATCTGCATGGGACTTTTATCCACCATGTTTGATTCAAATGTTTGTGTGTGCACACAAGTGCACATGCACATATGTGTGTGGTTCTTGAGTGTGATTCTTTGTGTCAATGCAAGTTTGTATGTGTTGTAAAAATGTGTACATCTGTGATTCATGGACTAATTGTTTTGTCTTTCCTCCTGTTCAGTTTCCCTAAATACTGAAATAACCTTGATGCATTTCTTTGCTTTCTGCAGCAGAGCAATTCCCTTTCAGTTCAATCAATTCAAAATGTAAATAGAATCTGCAATTCATTTGCCAATAATAGAGTATTTATTCTCTATTATTTCTTAGGCTAAATATGACAACACATCTTATTCTAAAAGTTTTTCAGTATCGTTTGGGGAGTGTTTACTTCATGAATTGCTTGAATTGAATTGAATTCCACCCAGCCCTGCTCAGGAAAGCATTTCAGTTTACCTCTAATGTGTGTGATTCCCATGTAGATCTCTGGCAAGAGATTGTTTCAATCTCCAATCTTTTTGCAGTTGCGTGTAAAAAGTAGGGGCCAGAGAGGTTTGAAAGTGACCCTTGTACGAGGCTATAACCTGGAGTCACTCTGGCTCTGTCTCTTACAGAACAAAGTGGAGGAGCTAAACCAGCGAGTGAGGCAAGCTATTGATGGTCAGTTCTAACAAATAATGATACTGAAAACTGTTAAACTGTTAAAAATATAACAAACAAAAGACCTTTACATGGAAATTCTAGCCTATGCTCAGTATGATGTAAACCCTCCCAACCTATCAGTTTAAATAATATAAATAATGAATAATATGTTATGAGTGATATGAATCATTAACCCTAACCCTAAAAAAAAACAGCTGCCAACGGTTTTATAACTTAGAACAGGTTTATAACAATTTATAGCAGCTGTTAACACTGAATAACTTGTGGCCTATGCTTTGAACCCATAAAACTGGTGAAGAATACTCCCTTAGGTGTTATTACTGCAACAGCCTCGCAGTGTAATGAACAGTAATTTTAAGCTATGTATCATCAGCATACACTCTGATACTGATGGTCACTTTAATGCGTAATAGACATAACTGTGACACTGTATAGTATATCATCCTTGGCTAGCCCACTGAAAATTGAAGATATTGACGTGTAGTGAAATTACATCATAGCATAAATCTATAATAGAGACTTATTTTCAGATGTTACTGTTCCTTCCATTCAGTGTTGATTTTCAAAGAGCTTTAGAAATGAGTCGTGGTACATACTTTCCGCTGTGCTCTTCCTCTCTCAGACAGCAGGAACCTGCCGTACGGTCGGCCTGCAGTTCTCTTTCGTACCAAGTACTCCATCCTGCACCACAGCGACTACATCAGTGGCTACAGTGAGCCTCTCTCTATGCCCATCTGGACATCATACACTGTCAGCAAACAGGTACATCTTTTAAGTCCTGGTATAAGTCGTCCCCAGTGACTTGTTTAAAGTTGGGGGCTGTAGTGGAGCTTTTGTCAGCAAACAGCTGGGTTATAGGCGAAGCTGGTGGTTATTGACAGTCAAACATTACAACATCTTTCACCAAATACCTTGATATATTGTGACAATAGTATAGGGATCACTGCTGGAGCTTTCAGAAGATATAGTTTTTACACCCAAGAGATTTTTCAGAAAAAGCCGTTATTTTGGATATGATGATCAAGCAGGTAGAGGGGAAATAACAGAGCAGCAAGAACAGTCTAATAAGTTCCCTTCACTGTCTGGTGTCATATCATGATACTGATATACTACCCAACCCTAACATTTTGAATGAGGTAAAAATTACATAAAATTGGGAACTAATTTTCCTCCAGATTTTACATGCTGTGTGTCAGTGTGCAGATTCCAGGTCCTGTCATCTTCTAAGGGTCGAGGTAGCACTTTTTTAGGCTTAATGTCTATAAATCGGTAAACAGCTTTGAGATTGTGCTGTCTTGCTCATGACTGGATCTGGAGGATTTTCATAATTGGTTTGCATAATTGTACATCATATGAAAGATTGGGTCTCATCCAGCATCTTGGCATGAACCGAGCAAAACAATACAATACAACTTTATTGTCTGGCAGAAAAATTGTCCTTCATCTTGTCTCAAGTAGAACAAATCATACATAACATCACATTTACACTATTATGTAAAATCTTTGTTTCGATTAGGAGTTTGATTGCATTAGGATCAAAAGAGCTTTTGCACAGATCCACAGATAGAGAATAGATGTGTATAACTGTACTGATCTTGTAAGAAGATTAGCTGCTAAAAACATTATAACATAAACAATATAACATATAAACAATTGCAGCTCCTGCTGTTTGGATATTGCACTTGGCCATACTGCGTTTTCAGGCCTTCTTGAAGTTAGGTGACAGTGCTTAATTAATTAATTGTTTTCCTTGTGTGTGTGACTGTGGGATCCCCCAGGTAGAAGTGTCCCCCCTGCCTGAGGCCCTGACTAACTGTGTGAGACCTGACGTCCGCGTCCCCCCAGCCTTCAGCCAGTCATGTACCAATTACAGAGCAGACAAACAGATCACCTATGCCTTCCTGTACCCACCACGTAAGTAAACTATCATGTATTTTGTGTTATACATGTATGTGGATGCTGTGGCAGCACCTAAGTTCTAATTATGTTTCTGCTTTCCATATTTGCAGAGCTGTCCTCTACCATGGATGGAAAATACGATGCTGTTCTCATCACTAATACTGTTCCCATGTACCCTGCCTTCAAGAGTGAGTCTGTCAGTGATATTAGCTTTCTTCCAGGGTGTGTCAGTGGAGTGCTGCAGAAACCATATATCTTAAAATGCTGACTTGCTCTGCTAATAACCAAGCCAAATCATTGCTGATGTAAAAGTGTCAGAAATATATGGCTGCCATTGGGGGAAGAAAATCACTGAAGTTTTCTGAATTTCTAAAAAGTTGAATTTTTGGAGGTACAACCTTTCAAGACACTGATGAAACACCTGTTAAGCCAAATATGAATTGCACTGGATAGTAGTTGTAGATTGTTGCCTTTGTGCTGACTTGTGGCAGATCAGAAGACAAAGTGCAACTTGAAAAATTTAATTCTTCTCTCTTGTGATCCCACTCTCTTCTTCCCTCGTCCATGCCTTTCTGCTCCACTCCTCTCTCCAACAGGGGTATGGGGTTATTTCCAGAGGGCACTGGTGAAGAAGTATGCCAATGAGAGAAACGGACTCAATGTGGTCATCGGACCCATATTTGACTATGACTATGATGGCGTCAGGGACTCAGCTGAGAAGATGAAACAGTAAGGACATAAACTGTAATCAATATAGCAATAACCAGCTGAATATGAGAATAAGTAAATAAGTACATTGATTACATACACCAAAAGCTGCTCAGCCCACATGGGCTTACAAGACACTACAGACATAACAAACAAGAAAAAAAAACACAATAAAACATAAATACAAATATACACATCCATACCTATCAAGCAAGAGTAAGATTTTTTTGCCACTTTTTGACGACAAAAAAATGTTGTGCGTGCAGTTGTTGTGCAAGGGCATGGTCTACTCTAACCCCAATAAGGTCTAATGGCAAACATGTTATGGCATAATGACAGAAATGCAGTTGCACATAATCCTTGCCCGAAAGCCTGTATTTTCAGAGGCCACAGGTGCTGTGACTGTGAGTGTATTTCTCTCACACACAGCATGCCAGTCTGTAGGCTTATAACATATTCTCATTCATTATAGATTTATAGATGTACCTCACCTGTGAATTATGCTTTATGTTGTGATTTCAGGTATGTAAGTGGTACGATACCCATCCCCACGCACTACTTTGTGGTCATGACCAGCTGCCTGGACTTCACGCAGGCCGCTGACTCCTGCTCCGGCCCCCTCAGTAGCTCTGCCTTCATCCTGCCGCACAGGCACGACAACGATGAGACCTGCAACGTAAGTGCAAGTAAATCCAAATCAAAGTCAGGGTAGATACACACTACAGCATTTACCATAATGACACCTTTTTAAATGACATTTTTATTCTGACATAATTTTTTGAGGAACGGCCTAAACAGCTTAAAGAGATCTAAAAGAGCAAGTTAGTTAGATTTCCATGAGGATGTAAGACTGTAAGGCTACAAGACTACTGGAGCTCAATCCGAGGGAAAAGAAATTTAACTGGCCAATGCAAGGCAACAAAATCTGCTTTTCAAAAGAACTTTTCATTATCCACCTCTGACCTCTCTGGGTAAAGGCCTGATATCTGCATGTGATATCTGAAATCAGCCTGAGATTTGACAAAACAAATTTGAAAAAATAGTATTTTGAATCACAAAATATACATGGGGAAGGCAGTGCAAAGCCCCAGAGAAAAAACTGATGTAATTATTAATTTGTGTGGAGTTTTGATAAACCAAAATATATTCAGGGCCATCTGTGCTACAGGGGATCATAGACTTGAAAGGAAAGAAGGGGGAAATGCATATTTTAGTGTACTCTTTTGCAATAATGCTGGTTCTGTTATCACCCAAAACACACACACACACACCCTCTCTTTTCCTTGCTGCAGAGCTCTGAGGAAGAGTCCCGCTGGGTGGAGGACCTCATGAGGATGCACACAGCTCGAGTCAGAGATGTGGAGCTTCTGTCGGGCCTGGACTTCTACCGCAGAACCACAAGGAGCTACCCTGAGATCCTCTCCCTCAAGACCTACATGCACACATACGAGAGCGAGATCTGATGGAGCGCAACGCAGACAGACGACCTCCAAGTCTCCTGTCTCACACCTGCATTAACTGAGCAACCAGCTGTGGTACAATACTATTTAGCAGTAGTAGACAACTGTCCCCTCCAGTACATTGTTACTGCTTCTCATGTTTTACACAATTAGATATGAATTTCAGTTAAATTAAATTATAAAATACTGAATCTACAAAGAAGCTCCATGCCTAGGAGGATAGCAGCAAAACATAATGTTTTAAATTTAAAACAAGAGTCCTTGCTTTAACTTTGCATGCCTGAAGTTCTCATTGATCTATTTGTCCGGTTGTTCATGCGAGTTAAATCAAGCACTCTTGCTTTAACCGAATATTTCACCGTTGTGTTGAAATGTGAGAGAAGCCACTACGTGTTTAAGCTGATTTTTAGCGAGTTCACCGACCTGCTCAGACGTCTGATGCTCTCTGCAAATGGATCATCTCAGTCATCAGTCCGTTCTAAATAAGATGAACCTGTGTAGCAGGTATTCGAGGTGTGCACGGCCAGGACTGCACCCTTTGAATTCTGTCTCTATACATAAATGTCCACATAAATTCCTAAAAATATGTTTCATCAGCTAATGATATTTCATATGTTCAGTGTTGTATTTCAGAGTTATTGCCACTGAACGATGAGGTCTCATCATCATGACTGACAGAACTTCTTGTGGACTTTTTGAAAGAAATGGCATTGTACGTAGCTTCAAATTTTCTATGGAAAAGAAAGTTTTGTAAATAGATCAATCATTGTAAAATGCACTGCAAGCCTGTATGTCAGAATGGACTTTGAAGAGGCCAAGACAATACCGAAGCATTTTTGAATCAGTCAATCAGAGAATTTGAGCAATCTTAGGTTTTTCTCAAAAGTGTGCAAAAAAGAACAACACTCTGACCAAGCCAACACTTTAACAATAACCTCTCAAGACAGAAACTGAAACAGTCTCAGTGCATACTCAGTGTTCACTGTTGATCCACTCCATCTGGGACACACCATGCACAAATACTGAACTATATCTATACTGAATGTTTGTGTTACTTTCTTATTATGTTCATCATGTATGAGGTGCAAAAGTTGTTTTATTTTTGTGATGTGATGATAATGCAATTTGATACTGTGTGTGTGAGTGCGCATGTGTGTATATTGTGTGCTGAATTCGAGATTTTTATGTCATTTGAATGTGTGTGATTGTTGTATGTGTTGTATGATGTTGACTTTGGTTCTATGCACATTAACGAAAATGACAATGATAAACATTTTGTAATGTCCCCACCCCTAAAATACCACCTGTGTCATTCTCTTATTTATGCCTTCTATAAATACCTGAAATTTCAATTCAATAAACATCTTTTGTACTAAATATTATGCTGTGGTGAATAATAAGGCAAGATAAAGACCAATATGAAGATGCTCTTACAGTCCATGACTAAAGGCTGTTGACAGTTCAGACTAGCAATTATGCAGTTTATAATATGTTCCCATCAACATTTAATTGTGTGCCATTGTGTGATGTCTCAGGTGCAAGCCCTTCTTCAGGAAAAAGAGAATGCAGAGACACCTCTGACAAATACCATACAGCGTGGTCACCTGACAGATCATGTGATATGCAAATGAGCCAACAAAAATGAAAAATAAAATGCTATGTACATAGCTTGTACATAGCCCACAATTAAATATTGATGGGAGCATATCATTTAGTGTGTGGATGTGTGTGTGAACCTATGGAGCATGTCTGCCTTTGAACACGGGACAGAGATTCATTCAAAAACTTGCATGATAAATTTAAGGCCTGGCATTTTTTACACTTTACATTCAACTATCTAGAGTGCAAAATTTCATTTTCTTACAAACTGCTTTAACTGTGAGTGGTGCCATCTGTTCCATTGTCTGCTAGCGCCACCCTCTGGACAAACACAGACCATGTTACTAATCTTCCTGACTGATCTGCAGCAGATCAGATATGAAGATGTGTTGCTTGGTGGACTGCTGACTGTGTCCTGCTGTGTGGAACAAGATGTGACTTCATGTTGTGTTCATATCCATCCTGTCCTGCTCTCCTCTCATATCTGAGTTCCTAGCAGCTGTCACTCCTTTCCTGGAGAGTCCTCCTCCTCCCTGGAGGCCAAGGACTTCCAGACACAGGGAGCCTGTTCTGCTCCACCTGCTGGGTGCAGGACTTCCTGGAGGGAGGGCACCTCCAGAAAGGTCACCCTGTACATGCAGATGTTCAGCAAAGCAAAGGTGGCCATGAAAAAAAAAAAACAGAACAAAAAAACACCTGGTTCTGATCAATCAGGCTGAAGCAGAGGTAGGACAAGAACTGTGTTTGCTTTGTATTTACATCACTAGACACAAAAACAAACAAACAAACAAAAAATCAGAAAAGATTCTCATGCAGGATCCATTTTGGTTGACACCTCTGGTTCACCATTTTCAAATTTGTGCCATGCTCAGAAAACTGGAGGCCTTGGACAGAGCAGATGCAACATCATGACATGGGACGCCCATTTTGCTCACAAGACATATTTGTCTGGTGTCTCCATGACTTCATGCAGCAGAGAGGTCTCCTATTTCTGTCCACGAATGACATTTGTGCCATTCTACATGCTCTCTGTTGTACCCTCTTCTTTATTGTTTTCACAGAGATGTAGCCATTGTAGAAGCCCCACTTGCTACTGCATGCTTGTTGAACTTAAAATGAAATTAAATGTTTTATGAACATAGTTGAATATGTCATAAGAGTGTATATTCCTGGCCACAGCACTGATTTACCTGGAGGGCAGAGGAATTATCCATGTGGACCTCAACCCAGACAAATAATGGCAGTGGACCATCTACATCAGCCTGTGGGAGTCCAAATCATTGACCTTGGTATAGAGGCTCATGTAGGTTCAGGTGTTTTTGGTACAGGTAAGTAACTGCAGACAAGAGAGTTTGACATGTTTTGTGTTTTTCTAATCATGGTTCAACTTATCCTGTCATGTAAAGCTCACAGACGACATCAGAGAGGTCCATGATTGACGTGGACCCAGTGAAGAAGATGCTGGAGCTGGATGTTGACCTGTGTATAAGACCCACTGAGGCTGTGCAGCATCCATGTTTCATCATGGAGTCTTCAGTGTGCCATCAGACCTATGTAAAGATGAGAGGCTCCACATTGATGTAACACTAACTGGCAGGTAGGTGTTGTGTTGTATCATCTCACTTTGCTGTTGTGAGGCAAGAGATTGAAATAACCTTTGATGTCAGCAGGAGCTCAGACTGTGGGATCCCCTGCAGTGATCTGTAAAGGGCTATAATCTCACTGCGTTTGTAATGTGTAATTTCTTTGTTATTTTCAAGAGTTTATGAGAAAAATTAGGGGTTATATGCATGTCAGGCACTTCTTTTGGAGGTCCTTCAATACTCTCTCCAGCAGTTTCTTCAGTGAGCTCGTTCCTCCAAGGTGCCACTGAATTCCAACAACCTGATGGTCTTTAAAAATAAATCCACTGATTCTCTAAATTTGTTTTTATGCTTTATACCTCATATTGATATCAACAAATGCAAGGTTTGTGCCATTTAGTAAATCACATGCTTAGAGTTATAGTGTTTGGAAATCTAATCCTAAACTCTGCAGGAGAGTCACACCCCAGAGGGCCAATGAGGGGGTTACCTTGCATCCTGAGAAATTCTGATTAAATGGGAATATTTTCCATTATTTTTACGGCTTTCTGTAACCCTGCTGTAACACATCTGTAGTGTTATCATACATTGGTGCTGCAAAGGGCTGAAGATGAGGTCATATCCTTCTAATTATTTTGCTCACAAACCTAAATGAAATCTTTACAAAAAAAAAAAAAAGCCTCAGTGCACAGTCTTGATTCATGTCAAGAATTTCCACATTAAGTCTTGGTTTAGTTTCTTAATGAAAATTATTTTCTACAAGTTTCATATTACCGTGTTTCTGTTTGCTTTTACAAGATATATTTACTTTGGATACTAAACTCAAAATGAGAGACATAAAAGGAAGTAGTTGTCGCAGCGCTAATGCAAGACAGATGCACAACTGGACACGTCTACAATGCTTCCACTGTAGCTGGCCAGTGACCCCTTAACACATGGAAAACTCTCCACGTTTATTTTGCTGTTTTCCAGTTCTCTTACTTATCCTGAACCAAACCCTACGGCTGTTTCAACCCTGTGTTTGATGTTACAGTTAATTTCACGTGTTCACGTCCCTCAAATTATCCTGGACATTGTTTTTGGCCTGACGCACAGCTGTGTTTCTCTGTACTCGGCCAAGAACATTCACGGTGACTCCGGGCTGCCTCTGAGTCCATGGCACCAGTCTCCTCCAAAATGGTTGTTTTGGACCTCATGATTCCACTTTCCTTACATTTCCTTTTGCCTTTGCCTGTTGCCTGACAACCAGCAGATAAGATAAGGTAATAATAATAATAATAACACTGATAATAATAATAATAATAATAATAATAATGTCCACTCTCTGTAGGGACAGGGACTTTATGCTGCGCTATGGCAAATGGTGTGAAGATTAAGTCAGATATTGCATGGCATCTCGAGAATAAGTAACTTCAGCAGCTCAAGTGAAGCTGCTGTCTAAACCCTTACCTTAAGGAATGAAAAAAAAGAAAAAAAAAGAGGTAAAAAGAGGCAATGGCCTGAGTACAATGCTCTTAAAATTTTTGTGCTATATCCTATGTGTGGAGTATGGTAACCTTTTAAGTCCTGCCAGGTTCCCCAGGGAGAAACAGAAATGAGGCTTAATGTAGTGTTATATCCCCACTGGTGATTTGGACAGGAAAGCTCAGGTCAGATTTTCCACCAAATTTCCACCAAATCCAGTGGAAAGGAATGGTGTCTTTCTCTCATGGGCCATATCATTGTAGAAAGACATGTATATTTTTTAAATATTCAGTTGGTGTTTAAAGGTATAGTTTTGTCCTAATAGAAATACTACTATAAAAGGTGTTAGAAAACAATGTGCAAAATTTTTATTGATTTTGATCATGAGTTCAGTAGCTAAGTGAATAAATCCTGTTCACACCTCATTTGCTTTGTACTTTTCCCCTGTGAGAGATTTTTTTTCCTTCAGATGATCCAAATTTCAAATATCCAAGTTCCAAACAAAAATAAGAGCGATCTCAATTTGTTCCTGCCACCTTCCACTGACTTAGTTTTTAAACTCGCTTCAACGTAAGCTTTTTATGAGAGCCACATTACTGTAATATCCTAATCCTAAAGAGGAGGGGAACAGTTTCATTCGTATGTTGATTTCCCTGCCTATAATGAAGATAATTCCATCATTTTCACGTCTTTTAGAGCTAAAAAGGAAGGCTTCGTCTGTCTCTGTATGCTAGTCACTGATTAATCGCAGTGGGGAGCTGGCAGAGAGAATGGATACCTGCTATTCAGATTCTGCCTTTGCGCCATGTGGTGAGTGGAGCTGCCGTTCCTTTGGTTGACACACTCAGGAAAATATCTTTTGATTAGCAAACTTGACATGCACCATCTACACACTTTCAGCCGGAGCCAGAATTAGAGCCTTTCCGTAGCAGCCATTTTGACATGGAAAAGCAAAGTAAACACAGGTGTTACTAATGACATTAATTAAGGATGGGTTTCTTTCAGGTGTGAGGGAGCCAGGACCCGGCAGCTCACCGGAAACTCTGCCACGCGTACAGTAACGGGACCTTAATCAGTGTAATTAGTAGCAACTGTGTCTCCCTTGTTATTTCATGTCAAAGTGGCTCCTGTGAAAAAGCTCTGTGGTGGCACTGACAGGTAATGTTTAACTCTTCGTATTGTCAGTCTCTGTAGAATTACTGGATATTGTTAGTGTAGTTTTTTTTCATTTAAATGTATTATTTGTTTGTTTTTTAGTTGAAAAAAGAGACAGCCTTGGCTAAGAGTAGGCATTCTCAAAATCTTCATCCCAGACACCAAATGAGGAAATTTTACCTCTCATCCTGCAGTTCTTTTTTTTTTTTTTTAGCCTGATATAGTCGCTCAAGACTCTACTCTGCCATCTCTGACGAGTGATAGACAAGACAGACAGGACATTGACTCTTGCAGCAGTAAGTGCTACTTTGGAGACACTTAGTACAGGGTTTCTGAGCCCGAGCTGCATCTGTATGCCCGCCACAGATTGCACACTGCACTGAAGACATTTTTCACCCAGACTGGATAATATGATAACTGACAGTGTACGATTACTAAATGTGAGTTTTAAACCCGAGCGTATGAATATGAACCAGTGTGGTGTTGAATAAATGGTATTCATGTGCAGCAAAGCCCCCCTGACTCACTTGATGATTTGCCTGCATTTTGAAGCTTTTACGTTGATTTGTAAATATTAAAGTGAAGGCTTACCTGGCACCTAACAGAGACAGATACTATAGGAAGGAAGACAGGCTTATGAGCAAACCGGTAGCTCTTACAGCCTCAGTATGACAGGTTTATGTTCCTCCCTCGCCGTTTCTCCCTCTGTTTTTCCTTCACCTCTCCTATCTTTCTGCAGCTCCTTCTGTATCTCAGTCTTCCAATCAACCTCCTACCTGTCTACTCCTTCCCGTAGCCCATATTTTATTCTCCTCCCCTGTGATCCTGCCTTGGAGGTCTTGGATTGCAGAGTGGAAATATTTCACAGGTGTTGTGAATGTGCGTGGGTAGACT
>OMLB01043485.1:0-22095 GCA_900302555.1 Myripristis jacobus | reverse complement strand
TGTGTGCATGCATGTGTACATGTGTGTGTGTGTGTGTGTGTGTGTGTGTGTGCTCACATATGTATGTGTGTGTACATGTGTGTGTGTGTGTGTGTGTGTGCGTGCATATACGTGTGTGTGTGTGTGTGTGTGTGTGTGTGTGTGTGTCTGATATGAAAACCGTTTCCCCTCTAAAAACGCCTCTCACAGAGGAAAACCTATGGGTACACAACAGTCTGAGGAGGAGGCGCTGTGTAAGAGCGGATCCAAAGCGACATGTGACCTTGTTCCAGGTTCCACCATGCGGAGGTAAAAATCAGCTCTACAAACCCTCCGTTCTGTTCCACATCAGCACAACAGATGTAATGTCTCACTACAGGAGACAGATGGTTTGTGCTAAACTGGCCCTTGTATGCCCCTCTCTCCCTCTTTTCAAAAAGGGCATTAGTGCCGAGACGTGCGAGAGGGGAGCGGGCAGATGCTTCCTACTTTGTGATGTTTCCGTGTCACTGGAGGAATTAGGGATGCGCAGACCTTTGCTCTGTGGAAACACGGGTGCTCACGCGCGTATGTGTATGGGTGTGTGTGCACAGCTTTTGTTTCTGCATGCTCGTGTATTCTGTCTCTCTCCCTCCCTGCCTCTCTCTCTCTCTCTCTCTCTGTATGTGTGTGTGTGCGTGTGTGTCATGTGGACTGACAGCTGCGTCACTGTACAGTCGGTGTGCCAGCCAAGCCGAGCCCAGCGAGAGCTAACTGAGACAGAAAGAGTGTGAGTCTGGCACGGTCGTGAATATATGGGTTTGGGAATCCAAATCACCAAAAAGACATTCGCCACTTTCTGATTCTTGAGACTGTAATACGCACACAAAACAAACAACTTCTCTCATGCAAAAGTATATTTATTTTACATTAGAACATATATATATATGTGGCACTGGTAAATGTGATTAAATGAGCTATATAGTGGACAGGGTTGGAGAAAGCACACACATCCTCTCTCAAATTGGTGGGAGAACAAGATATTTGATCAGAAACTGAACCAGCACACATGATATAATACAAATCAACTATTAGGCACAGATTCCTCTGGTGGAGGTCAGGTGGTGTGGGTGCTCTGTTGCTGCAGGCTGAGAGCAGGTCAGGTGGTCTCGGCGTGGTGGGGCTGACTTGGGCGGCTCGGTTAGGTTTGGGATGCTCTGTCGTTTTGGGATGAGGACGTGGAAAGCGGTCTTGGACAAATCCACACCTGTAGAGTTTTAATGGGAGCTAACTGTTGGTGTGTCTCTGTTGTTCGCGCTTGCCCCGGCAGCGGAACCGTTTATCTGGTTGCCAGGAAACAGGACACGTGCTCCGGCAGGGGGAGGGACGCCGGCGGGAGAAAGAGAAACAAGACCAGCTTGTCTCCCTGTCAGGATCGCTGCAGCAGATGAATCTCACTGAACTGAATCTCCGGCCAGTCGGCTCGGCTCGGTTGCCAAAGGGGACCAACTTTGAGCAGTTCCTCAGAGCAGGATCAAGGCGTGATCTTTGTTCCTCCTCTCCTCTGCTCTTCTCCTGCTCAGCATGCAGGACTCCACCTGCCTGGACAAAGGATCCAGACTAGACAGAGTTTCTCTTGGAAAGAGGTGGTTCCAAGAGGCTGGTCCTTTCAAAATGTGCCAAGTTAGGGGATCATATTTCTATTTGCAGGTCTGATAACCAAATTTGTTTATAACTGTTGCAGCTATAACAGGTACACGATTGAAAGTGATTTCAAACTTCTGTCCAACACAGCCTAAGGATAATCCCTATAATATTCATAATACATGTTTTAAACTTCATTCAAATAGAACTCACAGTTGAATGGAGGGTGTGCTGATGGGTTAGGGTTAGGCTTTTATGACCCCAGGGAATGCTTTTAGGGAAGCAGGATAGGGGTTTGGGTCATAAAAGTGTAACTTGAGATTCAGCATAATATTATGAGTTGGGGAATCAGTGGAGATGGATGAGAGAGGATGGTTTCTGATCTGCAGGCCTTCATAGCTGCACACACACAGGACAGAAGAATCCCTTGTTACACTTATGCGATGGAAAAACTTGCTGTGTTGCCCAGGAGATATTAACCCGCCACTGTTGACTGTTAAGGACCAAACTGGATTTGTTTTTTTGTTTTTTTAACTTTGAGCATTAATAACTGCTCCATTTTAAAGAGGATTTGAGTAAAACCACTGTGACCGATAACGTCTTGATCTCCATCTACAAGTGAAAGGAAGAAACAAAACAGATATTCACATGAGGAAATGGATAAGATGTTTACCATTTGCACAGGCACCTGCTTCCGCACCAAGATGCCACACGATGTTTCTAAATCAGTCTAAACTCAAGCATGGTGAATTACTGGCTATGTGATTCCAGCCTGCTTAAACAGGTTCGGCAGCCTGCTCTGGAAAAGACAACATATGTCAACATGAGGAAGTGGAAGGCATCCTACATGCATGCCATCTGCTGTTGTAGTCCACAATACATAAGAGTGACACACGCACACATGCACAAACACATGCACACACCCAAACGCAGTCACAAGATTTCTGCCCAGACAATTAATTTGCCCCAGCTTGAACTGTAAAAAGTGGTGGCTGTCCAGTACGACTGAAATGTAGAAGTTATTTTAAGCAAGGGCTGTGTCTCTTATTAACGCTTTTTTGCCCTCACTGGACATGCTCGTGCAAATCTGAGGGTAGCAGGGTGTGCAGTGACCAATCTGTAACCAGCATCTGTCGTGCTGAAGTGTCCTTGAGCAAGAATCCTTAGCGCCGCTCCGAAGCCACCCCTACCGTGTGGAAAAAAGAGGACCATTTTCCTACATGGATCGATAAAGTTTCACATTATCAAGAAGAAAAATGGCTTTCACATTCTCTTGAAGCTCCACGGGCTGTAATCTCTCTCTAAAGCAGTGTGGAAAGTTATTTTCCCCTCGTCTATAAGCACCGTCTATACCTGTTCACACTTTGTCATAAGGCTGTTTATAGGTTTTCCCCTATAGCTTGTCAATTCAAATTTTCTCATGATGCACTGCACCCATTTCTTCCTTTAAAACATAAGACGGCAGTTCATTTGAAGACTTGGCACTGCTCACACCAATAAAGCGTTTTGTTCTTTTTTTTCTCCACCGACAACATGATCATACAAACTATTAATGGCGACACTCACTACTGTACTACACACCTCACTGACTCATTATCCTGCGATGTGAAGGAATGCTTTTATGAAATGGAAATATGATGCCAGAAATGCTACTGGCTCAGCGATTGTGTTGAAATGAGATAGGATCTTTCCAATTACTTAATTGACAACGATGCTAAAATCAGCCGGGTCACTGGAGCACAAAGGGCCACGTAAGTTTCCCATTCCAATAAGTCGCCTTGTTTCCCCACTTTGTCAAACTTGAACATCTACACCAGGTATGCAAAGCACTTTGGAAAACACGCCTGTCAATGCAAGGGGCGGACTTAAGAGGCAGGACAGGTGTGTAGTCATATGCTTAGACCTGGCTTTAGCCCTCACACACACGCTCTTTGACAATCCCAGGAGGAGAGTGTGCAGGCTTTAGCAGAGTTAACTTGTAGAGACAGAGAGCATCAAGAGCAAGAGAGACCACCAAAGAAGATGGGAAGGAAAAGTTGTTGAGAAAAGCAGAAGAATTACCTGGATCAGCCATGGGGTGGAACAGCCCTCTGGCCCGGCTGAGGGATGCTCTGAGAGGTCAGAGGGTGAGGGAGCGGGACATCCGAAACCTGGTGTCCAATCTGCCCTACCAAGGCCTGGAAAAGATGAAGCAACCCAACCGCCACTTCCGCGGCAACGCCATCAAAACCACCAAATACACCCTCCTCTTCTTCATCCCCATGAACCTCTTCGAGCAGTTCCACCGCTTGGCCAACGTCTACTTTTTAGGCCTGGCTATCCTGAACTTTGTTCCCGTGGTGAACGCCTTTCAGCCCGAGGTGGCTCTGATCCCAATCTGTGTCATCCTGGCTCTGACCGCCCTGAAGGACGGCTGGGAGGACTTCAGGCGGTACCAGTCGGACAGGAAGCTCAACAACACGCCGTGCTTTATCTACTGCAGGTAACTGATGGCAGGGCCGGGCGATATGGACAAAATCACACACCATGATATTGCTGGCCAAATACCTCTCAAACTGATATTGTCACACCATTGTAGGGATAACTACTGGTGCTTTCATAAGATAATCATGCACACATTTTTTGACGAACAGTCATTAGTGACGTGGATATGATGACCATGCAGGTTGCAGATCCGAAAATTGCAACCCTCTACTGCTGATGTGGCCTTTAAAACAGGGAAAAAACAACACTTCTGCCATATCATGATGCTACTCAATAACTTAGATTTCCCTGGGCACGCTCCTCTTTGGGCACAGATACGCTGCGCTGTACCTACATGTGATGTGCAGGCATTTAGACCAAAGGAAACACTGATATGATGTATTACTGGCACCTCCACGTTTGTGTTTGTGTGTGTGTGCATGCGTTTGCACAGTATGTTGATGGTGCACTACATGTGAGCGTGTGAGTGCGCTTGTGTGTGTGTGTCTGTGTGTGAATGTGTGTGTGTGTGTATTTTACTTCCTCTGCGTTTCAGCACCCCATGGGAATTTTTGACCTAGAAATAGAAAATGTGTGGGAGATTATTCTTCTTTTGAAGAGCCTCACAACAATATCTTGCATCCATCGCATTGTGCACATTTGATGAAATCCTCATCTGAGTGTTGCGTCAGCGAAGACAGTGAGGTTAGCAGTTATGCAGTTTTGAATTACTGGTGAAAAATGAATAATTCACAAAAGAGCAAAACACTGTCATTTTCAGCCCTTTCATTATTGGGATTTTTGGAGTACACTGAGAGAGGGATGGAATGTGCATTTCCTTTGCATATGAGCTGATGAAGGAGGGTTATTACATGATACTTCTTACACTGAAGGCCCAACCTCAGTAAGGGTTGTATTATCATTATGAGCAGCTGCTCCCGCTCACATTTCCCTGGAAGAGTCAGCAGGGAGGCTGGGAAGTGCAGCCTCAGCTGGGGGAAAAGAGTGTGTGTGCCTGTATGAGTGTGTGTGTGTGTGTGTGTGTGTGTGTGTGTGGGTAGGGTCCAGGTGGCCTGAAGTACAGACTCCAGACACAACAGTGGACACAGCAGTGGACACTTAGGCGAACACGCCAGTCCCTGCGGGCCTGTTAGCAAACACTAGTCGTCTCGGCCTCAACGAAACGAAATAAACAGCAGTTGAGTCACCGTTAGTGGGCTCTCATGGGTCCCCTCGTGGCTCGCTGAGCGGGGATGCTGAAGCGAACGTTTTCTTCATCTTTCCGGCCTTGTACAGATTAGAACAGTTTTAAACAGGATCAGTCGGTGCGATCGATCGGCCCAGGATTTCTTTCTTTGAAGTTTACAAATGTTTCTAGAGGAAGCTCAAGAATCATTTTCAGGACTCCACACGCCGCGCTCCGGTGAAGAAATACTGCATCTTCCCAAAGTACACACCACCACAGGCACACTGCTGAGACACATGACGTCAGATTACAGACGTCACCTGCAAAGCGTCACAGTTGCAGGAGGATGTCGGCCCAGATGAGAATACACTGTCCTGACAGTGCTTACAGGTGTCACTTACCCCACCACTGCATATGACACATTCCTTTGTACAACAAGGAATGCAGTCAGATGAGTGGAGATTTAGCGTCAACACACCACACACACACACACTCCCCATCCCCAGCCCCAGTCTTGTCAATCCACTTACACACAACTATGTTGAATGATTATGTTGGAGAAATGTTCATGCTGATTGAGCAAAAACAACTCATACTCAACAGCACACACCTAGTTTTAGCATCTACTGTTTCCAGATTGCAGATAAACCAGTCTGGTGTTTCTTATGATCTGTATATGACTGTGATTTGTGATATTACCAAACAATCGATTATTTAATGTATCTGCAGCATCTGTAAAAAGAAAAAAAACAGGAATGTTGGGTATTATTGCCATACTGGTCATTAAAGGTCCATTGCATTATACTGTAGAGCATTACATCATCGTCTTTACAGCTCCCGACTCCTCCATGGAGCGGTTCAGGGAACACACTATAGTTTATTTTATCAGTGCACCAGTTAAGTGCGACTTTATCTCTGAGGAATTGTTATCTCGGCGAAAAATGATAAATATTTGGAGACATTATCGCAAAGAGACATCAGGTAGCCCATTTGGAACAGAGCCAAATTCACAAGAGCGGGCAATTGCTTTCCATCTATCGCTTTGAAGATCAGAAATACGCTTAATTTAGGACAATCGCAAGTTAATGATTTGATGAGGGTGGCAGATGATTATAGACAGACAGACAAATTCTTTGGCAGGGGCTGCTGAGACGCCATGTGAGATCTGCAAAAACAGTGTTGGAGAACGTTACACATCACTGCGATGCATAAACATAAGATAAGATAATGGGTGAAAGTAGCTGGTTACATTTACTCTTTAGTTTTTCATGTGCCCGAGTCTGTTTTAAGGTTAGGAGTTTTCCACAGTGACTGGTCAGTCAGCAGACATGGTGGTGAACTTTTTATTTGCAATTTACAAATTTCCAATTTAATAGAAGAGTTATTCTTTCTAACAATAACAATAACAATAACAACAATTTTTAAAATAACTTTTACTCTATACATTTTAATTACATTTTACATTTTAAGTACATTTGAAATGAACAAGTTTTTACATTTTTCTAAGCAGAGTTTTACAGTAGTGCTTCCACTTCTATTTTGGGCAAAATACCCCTTTTCCTTCTTACCCAGAAGAGACAAGATGATACAATATTCACCTCTGTACATCCAGTGGTTTGGATCCCATGGGTAGTGTTTCATGTTAGCTTAGCATAAAGACTTGAATTCTATGGGAGTCGTTAGCCTAGCTCCATCAAACTGAAAAAATAAACCTCACAGAAACTCTTATTTACACAGTGTATCGTGTATTTGAAATGCAGCTCTTGGAATAAAAACAAAACAAAAAGAGTTGTTTTGAAAATTAATTTGTGCCCTGTTTGGCATCTACAGTTCCACCATTTAACTTCTCCTAAAACAAAGAGAAGTTATATGCTTTATTTTTTCACTTTGACAGAACTAGGCTAATGACTCCCGTAGACTTCAAGTCTTTATGCTAAGCTAGCATGAAACGCTACCCAGAGGAACCTAACCACTGGACTTACAGAGGTGAAAATGGTATCAAACATCTTGTCTAAGTCTGGATATGTCAGAAAAAGGGTATTCTGCCCAAAATGTTGGAGTGGTCTTGTAAAGACAGTATGAGCAAAGTAACAATACTTGAGTAGCAGTTTCTTATACTCTTTCCATCAGTGATGCTAATGACTTAACCTGATTAAAACAAACCCAGATGGCCATTTCTTTCCAAGAAATGGACATGTTGGGGCCAGAAACTTGGAGCATCCGGCCCCCCGGCTCTCACTCAAAAGGTTACATGACGTAAGACAGAAATTTTTGCTCAACACTGTTAACCATAACGTAAACACAAAAGGTGTGCTAAAAATACATAAATCCCCCTCCCAGCTTTGTCTGGGTCTAGGTGTGGTGTTCTGTGTGTCGGGGTTCAAAAGCCACCCAGTCAGGTCCTACATGCAGGGCAGCATACCTCCTGCTCTCTGTCACTGGCGGTAGTTATCCAGCACTTGACATGCAGGTTCAGACAGTAAAGCACATGGGAAGCCGCAGCCCTGAGAACACCCCGGGGCAGGCTGGGAAACGATGCTGCGCGGCCCTTCTGTCTCTTTGTTCGGTTGCTTGAAACAAATCTGGGCCCTGGTCCAAAAACAACAGCATTGATTTTTCATTTTGCTGTGCTGTTTATTCCCTAACTCACACAGGTGTTGTGTTTTGTTTATGACAAGTGAGTCGATTTTTATTAATTTGATCGAATAAACATGGAGTATGATCACACACACAAAAAATATGCCCTCAGTGCCAAAGTTGCACTTTATAAATGCAACAAAAATCAATATGAAAGCTTGCCCAGAGACACCTGACTCCTTAGAAAATAATCTATAATGACTGTTTATTGATAAGTGGCAATTCTAATCTCAGGAAGGAGCAGCAGTTTGTTGAGAGGCGCTGGAAGGATGTGCGAGTGGGAGACTTTGTCAAGGTGATTTGCAATGAGATCATCCCTGCAGACCTGCTGCTCCTGCACACATCAGACCCTAATGGGGTCTGTCACATCGAGACAGCCAACCTGGACGGAGAGACCAACCTGAAGCAGAGGAGGGTGGTGCCCGGCCTCTCCACCTCGGTGAGCATCTGACCAACATATCTATATCTGTATATTCTAATGTTGTTTGTGTGATTATTTGCACATTTGGAAATGAAAAGACATGATAAAAATGGATTATAAGTGCAGGTGAAGTAGAAATCCCTGGGCTTTACTAAAACCTCTCTGTAAGAGGGGAAATACATACATAAATAATCATAAGTAAATAAATAAGTAGAAAGATGCTTATTGCAAATCTGCACTCAATTTCATTACACTGATGACACCACTAATTATATACATATATACCACTCTGGTATATATATAAACCACTCTGGATATGGTGATATATGTGTAGCCCATATGAATGAATGAATGAATGAACAAACAAATGAATGAATGAATGAATGTCATGTGCTGTGCTACACCAGTGGCATCTTTCTTTTAGCTCATGCTTTTTCAATGAACTCCTCAAATAAAAACATTCTATGCTCAAACAACCATGCTAACAAATCTGTATCCAGCATAATTTCATTTAGCTCAACTTGATTAAATAAACTCAAATCTTAAAATATGATAATGATGATAATGTGGGCAGTACCAAACAAAATGAATTTCACTTTCAATTTCTTTGAGATCACATCAGCAACAAAGTCAGTGTTCCTCACTAGTAGCCACCCATATGAGTTGAGATGTGTAGCGTATGTATGAGCGTATATAAAAACGACGTATAATCCTTATAAGATCATACATGAGCAGCCATACCTGCTCAACATGTATTTCTGACGGTGACAGCTGGTGACTCAAAAAAATTGACAGGATGTATGTATTTGCATATACAATACATTACAATGTACCGTATATTTCCACATAAGAAAATGTGCCAAATTCAAGTGCATTTAATATTTAATAATTAGTTATTTGATTTTTATATGGACATACAATATAATGTGATATACATATGTGCACTGCCTCACTTTTCTTTTCCTCCTTACTGCTGACTTCTAACAAAAGGAAAACTGTTGAGTGTTCTGAGATTTGATACGTTTCTATTTTATATATCGTCACAAAACATAAATTTAGGGAAATACAGTATATTTCAAAGTCTTTGATGATAGGCTAGGAAGATCAAAAATGACTCCCTCGTAGTTTACACGCCTAAGAAGCTCATATTCACAGCAGCAGCGTCTTGCCTGCATGTAATTATCCTGTAATGATTCATTGTCTACAGTACAGGTTAGGCTGCAATTAAGCTTCCATTCACCGTCGTGACTTTGTGCCTCAATGTCTTCTTGTTTTGCAGACGTCTGAATTCGAGCCTGAGAGCTTCAATGGCGTAGTTGTGTGTGAAAGGCCCAACAACAATCTGAATCATTTCAAGTGTTATGTGTGAGTATCAAGTACATGAATCACATGGATTCCCCAAACAGTTCTTTGAGCCTTTAGGAGCAGCCAAGCAAAACTAATTCCAGCCCACTCACTGCACTTTCTGATGCCACCGGGGGCATTATCGGGCTGTAATAGGCTATAATCGATTTTCCTTGGGCACCATAGCTTTTATAGCCAGTCTACCCATCCTGTCCAGCTACAGCCATAAAGCAAGAGAGTTGCTAATAGGGAATATATAGGCAATAGTGAATATCTAACAAGATCTGACAGTAGAAAACGGGTCTCTCACTTTCTCCTGCTGCAGAGAGAAACCTGATAACGTGAAAGTGGGCATTGGAATTGAGAGTCTGCTGCTTAGAGGCTGCACTGTGAGGAACACAGACCACACTGTTGGCTTTGTGGTGTATGCAGGTATTGTCTCCACATAGTCTGATCTCAGACATAACTTTAGTGTTTTTGTACTTGAATGACCCACAATGAGTGGATTCTATAGGGAGTAATGAGCAAATTAAACAGCTGTTGGATGGACTCTTTAAGATCAATAATCACTACCCCTTTGGTATTCGCTCAAATATTGTGCCTGTTGATTAATCCTAACTCCTTTTGTTCCCTTGCTCAAGGCCATGAAACCAAGTCCATGCTCAACAACAACGGGCCGAGATACAAGCGTAGCAAACTGGAGCGGAAGCTGAACACAGACGTCATCTTCTGCATCATCCTCCTCTTCGCCATGTGTCTAGTCGGAGCACTGGGTCAGTGATGAATTACATAACTTACCATAAAATCACTACATTATCCAAAGACCGACTGAGGTTCAAGCTCAAGATTAATGGAGTGATCCTTGTACGTTTATGAGAGGACATATAATTTCCAATAGCCTCCAATCAGTCACTTGGCCACAAGCCCAAACACATACGAGGAGAGAGGCGGAAGGAGGAAACCGAGGGGAAGGCGTGGTGCCAAAAATAGCTGCTTCCCTGCAAGACAGTGATTAATCCCCTGTCCTTACACACATAGGTCACTTCTTCTGGCTGCAGGAGCTGCCCAGCGTGCCCCCTTACCTGGTGCCCGACAGCCACGGCCACCTCGACTCTCCTGCTCTGTCTGGCTTCTACATGTTCTTCACTATGATCATCCTGCTGCAGGTGAAGGACGACTCTGTTTGTCTGTCTGTGACCGCTGCAGTGTGCGTTGTCCAGCTGCCTAAAATCACCTCCTCTCCTCTTCTCCCATACACCCCAGGTCCTGATACCTATTTCCCTCTATGTGTCCATTGAGCTGGTCAAGATCGGCCAGGTCTTTTTCATCATCAACGACATTGACCTGTACGATGAAGAGTCGGACACTCCCATGCAGTGCCGGGCCCTGAACATCACAGAGGACCTGGGCCAGATTCAGTACATCTTCTCAGATAAGACCGGCACTCTCACCGAGAACAAGATGGTCTTCCGCCGATGCACCATCATGGGCACTGAATACCCACATTGTGAAAACGGTAAGCCGTAAAGGTCGAATGAGTAGTATGTGTTGGCTTCAAAGTTGGCCCCTCCTCCCTGGCTAAGCTAACTGCCAGCAGTGAGTTTTGGTTTCTCAGGATGGCGACTGAATGAAATGACCGCCCAAAATCTTATGGCGCTGCCCTAGGAAAAAAATGTAGCCCGCCAGCACCTACCTGTCCATTCATCCTTGTCCTCTCCTTCAACCCTCGTCAGTGGGTGAAATCCAACCCCAGATTCACTTTTGCTGTGGAATGAGCTCTTTCCACTTGGTAGCTTCCTTTTGGATGTCATCCTATCGATCTGGCACCATGCACTGTTATTGGCTGGGAGCTACACACCCCCTTCCCAAAGGCCAACGCCCCGTAAAGTCCAGAGCTCAGCAAAACAAGAAAATGCAGGCAGAGAACAGGATCTGTGCAGATACACATACCAACACACACTTCTAGTGGGTTATAAGTGACGATTGAGAGGGACTATTTTTCTATGAGTCCATAGATTGTTTTTGTTTTGTTTTTGTTTTTTAGGAAAATGTGACACACAGAGCCACTTAACATCTGACATTAGATGCCATTTTTTTTATGGTTGCACTATTTCATCACTTGGAAACAATGTTGTCATTTTTGCATGCTTTCATGTTATTTGTTATGATACGTATTCTATCTTAGCAAAACATGGAATCTCAACTAGAATTAATAATCAAGTTCTGTGGGTTTGAACAAAGCTTGGCTGCGTAACATGCTGCATTTTGTAATGACTGACTCACTGACTCACTGGGCCAGGACCAGGAGAGTTGAAGAGGTTAAAATCTGTCACCAGTACACACTTTAAAATCAGATTTCTCTTTTCCTCAGAAAAGTTTACATTCAGAGTGTGCAGTTACTTCTTTTACTACTCATTCAAAGTGAAAACGAACACCTTCTCTTGCTTTTTCTCCATACATGAATCTGTTTTTGGCAATATATTTTACAATTCTGAGTTGTTTGCCATTTGTCACCCTGTTGTGGAAATTTTCTGCTGTTAATGTTCCTACTGTATGTGGATTGGGGATGCTTTGAGTGACTGGATTTTCAGTATTTTGAGTGTATTTACATATGGACACTTTTTCCTCTCTTTTCAAATACATTTGATCATGTACAGTGTATATTAATGTCAGGTATGAGAGGTTGGCAAAAACATAAAAATGAAATGTGAGGATACTAAACTCATGATGAGAATTTCATACATCCGTCATCACCACCAGTGAGCTCGTCTGCATGAACATTGTTTTTGGGATTTGCAGCCGTCCGCCTGGCCGTCCTTGATGAGCCAGATTCAGAGGAGGAGGTCATCTTCAACCAGCGGCCGTGGCCCCCACAGTCACGATGGACCCTGGACACTGAGGACGCTGACCCTGCAGGCACACCACATTACCATGGCAGCCGACACAGGGGCAAGGTCGCAGAAAGTGCCCAGAGAGATGTGGCCTTCAGCAGTCCGCTGGTAAGATGATGGCCCAGTCAGGACAGAGAGACAGATATTCGGTTCAGAGGATCGGGGGGGCTGGAGGGTTGGGGGTGCATGCGGAGTCAATCGGTTCACTTTTTTGGTGTTGCTTTTCTTGATTTCATGAGGCAGTGAAGCCAGGCGCAAGGTCACAGGTTGTGCTCAGGAGAATATGACCATCAGCGTTCAACTGCTGGGGTAACAGGTGCTTTCCTTAAGGGGAACCTCGAGGTCCACAAATTTGGCTCACCTAGTTCACATGATAGTTTCCTTTCATGTCAATAAGCTCTGTCTTGTCGCCGCCTCTGCATTACTAAGAGGAAATTATTGTCCCATTCCTACATTTGGAATTTGTAGCCCAATTATCAGTTAATTAGCCTCCCAGTCCGAGCTGAGGGTACAGTGTGGACAAATAGTGGTAGGTCAATATCCTTGGTTTTCACCTATGACCAAATTCAGAATACCAAAACAAAAAGGACCCCCTTCCTTAAATACATTTCACACATCTGACAACATACACAGAAGACTTCACATTGCCTTTTGTTTAACCAAATTTCACCCACTCCAGTGACACGGGGCCTCATGGTCCCAGTCCCCACTGCAGATGGCCAAGCTGCTAGGTGTCACTGATGAGCACATCCATTTTGGCTCAAAGCTGCCCCTGTGTCTGTGAAGGAACATATGGTCATGCTGGGCTACATTAGGCATGGACTACTGATATCACATAAACTGTAAACGTGCAGTATAGATTAGTCATCACGGTCTTGATATGCAGTACAGTAGCTCTGTTTCTATTTTTGCCCGCAGGGCGAAGAGCGCAGACCATTAGCTGTCATGGAGAAGCAGGCAGAGACAGAAAACTCTTGTTTATTCCAACACGCCTCTTGGTCCTGATGCTCAGAAACAAGCCCATCTGCATCTCATTTATTTATTTATATCATATCACAATGTTATTAAAAGGACTCTCGCATTGCTCCACCACTGTAGGAATTTTATAGAATCCCTTCCTTCCTTCCTTAATTCGCTCCACTCTGCATTTCTATCACTTGCATAGAAAAACCAAACTGGATGAAAAGGGTAAATACTAATAAACATTTGTACAACCCAGTCACGTCAGATCAGTGATTGCTCAGAGTAGGGGGTAAGGAAGGAAGGATGCAGTGTGTGAACAACAGCTATTAATTAACAAACTGATGAACCTTACACCGACAGGAAACTGAGGTGGTTCCAGACAGGAAGCTGCTTCAGCAGATTAGACGGACAGAGAGCAGCAGCAGCGGCAGCAGCAGCGGGAAGACAGATCCCTACCTGGACTTTTTTCTGGCTCTCGCCATTTGCAACACGGTGGTAGTTTCCACGGCAACAGTTCAGAGACAGAGGGTGAGCGCTCCGTTTACTGTAACTCTGGATGGGAAGGAGAGATGGAGGACGCAGAGAGGGAGAATGTCAGGATGGATGGAGAATTTGTCCTCTTGAAGCAGCCCCACTATCCAAAGGCCTAGTGGCATTGCAACAAAACTACTTCAGCCCCTTCCCCTCGTTAACAGTGTGGATGAACTAGGATTTCCTTATTCATTCATTTCATTATTTCATTGTAGAGGAGACTGCAAACTAGTTCATCTGTCTGTAAGACTGCAGAAAAGTTCACACAATTTCAGCAGCGTCATCAGTAGCAGCCGCCACAATGAGGTTTGCATTCTCCTCATCAACCTTTGAGATTTAGTTGAATTTTACATGCTTGGTGGAATTGTTAGCTTAAAGTTTCTCCTCTTTCATCAGTGGTCAGTACTAATTTCCATAATTGCTCTTTAAAGCCCCAGATGAAATAGCTTTGTCTCTTCTCTAAATTAACCACACAGTGAGGGGAGATTCACAGGGGGAATCAGGGTTGCCCTTATTAATTTGATTACCCGTTGTTCTTGACTGTGCTGCTCTGAGTTCTGGCGGATTGGAGAAACTGGTGGGCTCTCCCTCGAGGTTGTAATTGAAGGTTAAAGCACAAAAAGAGCCAGTTATTCCTTTTAGCCCAGGGTGAACGTCCTGCCATTTGTGGAGATGGACCACAACATTGTTTTTTTAAGTGGTTTTGTTCAAACACTAGTGAAGCAATCAAAAAGAACATTTATGGGTCAGTTGACAAAATAATAACATCTTTCAAACTGTGCACACTACTAATTCTTGTTTTCTTGTTTTCCAAGGAAAGCGGATATCCACACTCCTCTAAATCAAGTAACCCATTTGAAACCTTTTCCCACCTGGTGAGAAAGGTCGGCTCCCTTCGCCAAACCGTCTCGTCCTGGAAGCCCATGTCCAACAGGAGCCGCGCTTCATCCAATTGCTCAGTTTTGGAGGAGGACCATTTCAATTCCCTTGCAAAAACAGGCAATTGTGGAGGCCACAAGAGCACCGGGCCCCAAACACAAGATACTTCGCCCTCACTGCGCTACGAGGCAGAAAGTCCGGATGAGGCAGCTCTGGTGCATGCAGCCAAGGCATATGGCTTCACTCTGCTGGCCAGGACCCCTGGCAGTGTGACGGTGAGGCTCCCATGCGGGGAGGAACTGGTGTTCGAGGTGCTGGACACTTTGGCTTTTGACTCCCACAGGAAGAGGATGTCTGTTTTGGTGCGTCACCCAGTCACCAGAGAGCTGGTGCTCTACACTAAAGGTGCAGACTATGCCATCATGGAGCTACTTGGTACACCATATGCAGGTATGTGCTGGTGAAATGTGGTGAGTGCAAATTTGTACACATTTATGACACATTTATGACATTTCTGAATGCATTTTAAGTCACTCAGATTCTCAGAGCCTTAACATGATTTAAATCCAAATTGAACAGCCTGATGAAATCAAATTAGAGCCATGTTGTCACATTATTTCCAGAGCAACTCAAGGGAAAGCAGAAGCGCATTGCAGCAGATACTCAGAGACATCTTGACTGTTATGCTAAGGAGGGGCTGCGTACTCTTTGCTTCACAAAGAAGGTACATTTTCAGAGATATTAGCATTTATAAGTATGTGTCTTTTACCACAAGAGCTCCTTTTTAATCACTTGCCTGTGTCTGCTCCGTGCTGCAGGTGCTGAGCGAGAGGGCCTATAAAGACTGGTCAGTGAGCCGACAAGGAGCTCTGGCCGCTATAGACAACAGAGAGAAACTCATCATGGACACTGCCGGCCTCCTAGAGACAAACCTCACCCTGTTAGGTAACGCACGTGTCCGCCGCACTCGAGAGAGTCCTCACTCAGAAATACACACTTGGAAAATAAATGCATGCGTGATGAAACCTGGTCAGCTGATGTCTAACCTTGGATATTGTCCCTCAGGGGCCACAGGCATTGAGGACCGTCTGCAGGAGAGCGTCCCTGACACCATTGTGGCGCTGCGGGAGGCAGGGATCCAGGTGTGGGTGCTGACTGGTGACAAGCCGGAGACAGCTGTCAACATCGGCTACGCCTGCAGGCTACTGGATGAGGGAGACCTGGTGATTAACATGAGTTCCAAGAACAAGGTAAGGAGGATGCTGTCTGTCTCAGTGAAGGTTGCCTGGTTCGCTCAGGTTTGCTTCTCCTGGATGATAAATGACGGAGGATCTTTAACACATCTTTTACGCAACAGTGATTTTTGTCTGCTTTCAGCTCCAGATCAAAGAGTAAAAGTATAAATCAATTTTTTTTGGTCAGTAACAGCAGATTTTACAGTATCTAACAGAACCTCCTCATAGAAAATCATCACTTTCCATCTTTCAAATGCAGCTGGAAATCGAGGTCCATTTTCTTCCAGTTTTACAAGCGGCGTTATCGATCCACTATACATAAAATTCACAAAAACTCATATTACGTAGTGTCGCTGCATCAATATTTAAACAAATCAATTTTTCTAAATAATGAATCTAAAAGTAAATGTAGACAGAAATGGCTTACCGGTGGTCCCAAACTTTGGTGATGAATTGAACCTTCAAAACAGAATATAGTGAGAAACAACATGCAGTTTGTTTCACATTGCCATTACAGTATTGAGTTTTCTAGTAATCATTCCATTTTGCCGTGTCTTGTCCAAGCACCTTGAGTTCAGGAGACATTTAAATGTGCAATTGTCTCCCTCCAATTTACGCAGCCGGAGCTTTTTTGACCACTTTTACATTTTAGCTAAAGGTCAGCCCCTCAGATTTCCATCTCGGAAAGACAAGGCGTCCGATGTGGGCCCTGGTTCTCCGTGGTCATTAAAGATCTCGTGGCACTCAGCAAAGGAATGAGCCCTTCATAACAACCTGGCTCGTCTAATCATCCCCGGCCTCAAATAGACTGAAATTGCCTCTCAGCTCTTTGCCTCTCTAACGGATGCAAAGGGAGCTTCCTGGAACAAAGGGCCTGCTGCTCCTCTCAGATGGGACCAGACACTGGTGATGAATGGAGTGAGTTACCCCCAATCTAATGCGTTCATATCTAATTAAAGGTCCAATATCCCAACCTCAGAGGAACTACCCCTTCTCTCATGAACCAGAGCGGAGGTATATTGGTAATGAACAATTTGCACCACCATAACACAATGACCATCAATGTCCTGATGGATGCGCTGCTACATCAGCCTGCCTACCATACCTAATAAAATCCAGCCAGCGATTGATAGATGAAATAAAAACAGGATATGACCCCTTTTATTTAATTATTTATTTATTTTTTTTGGTGGTCAGCGCATCGGCTTTCCCTTCGGCTAAGAGGCTCTAGTCATTCACAGGCAGAAATGACGAATCTGATGGAAGCAGAGCCTGGTAATTGCTTGCAGTCGGACATCATGGATATGACTCAAGTGTGGCGCTTTTCCTCTCGGTTTCTTTTATCAGCACTAATACCATAATCTCCATCTTACTCAGTGGGACGTTTTCTTCTCAGATGTATTTCCTTGAGCATATGACCATAGTCTGATGTGTTGTTTCTTTTCCTGCATTTCATTTGTCTTTTTTTGTTTGTTTGTTTGCTTCCTTTTGTTCTTGATAATGAGAGATGTGATGACAACCTTCTTACATCTTCTTTTAATTCAATCTTTTGTTTTGGTCACTGCTGTTCATTTTATGTGCAAAAAATGAATGAAATAAACAGTTTTATCCCAACATGAAAAATATAACACTCCCTCTTCCATACTGACTGTTGACATGAAAAGTTTAGCACATTTTTGATCAGTGATGAAGATAGAATAGAAGATAAAATGGTTTACTTTTGAGGACAGGATCCTTATGTTTAACTTTTTCAAATAATTTCTGTTAAAACTGACAGATATTATTTTGGAATGAAAACCTTCAAATCCAACTTTGATCCCCAATGTGAGACAGTGTCCTGCAAAGCCTCATAAATGTGACAATCCAGATAACCAGGCTGTGTTTTGCAGCTCATGTGCATCTCCATCCTGGACTGCACTCTGGAGGAAGTGAGACGGTACGGGAATGACCCCACAGGTTCGGCCCCCACCATCTCTCTGATAATTGACGGACGCACCCTGGCCATGGCTCTGGAGTCAGACCTGGTTGACCGGTTTGTGGATCTGGCTCGGCGCTGCCGCTCGGTGCTCTGCTGCAGAGTCACACCTTTACAAAAAAGCGCTGTGGTGAAGGTCATCAGAGAGAAACTCAAGGTCATGACCCTTGCCGTTGGTGAGAAACTCAAAATGTTGTCAAATAGCTTGTGTGTTACATACTGCCTTGACTTCTTGCACAGGTTGTTGAGATATTAAGTTATTCCTAATGAGATTTATTCCAACAAAGTCAAACTAGAGCTGTAGAAATTCATGCTTATGTGTAAAACTGAAATAAACACAAGCTGCATTTGCTTTTTCTTTGGGCAAAATTTTGTTTATTATATTCTGTTATTCAGATGTGATATTTAGACTGTATTCACTGCCTCTGAACAATATATTCCCTTCAAACAATGTTTTGAACAATGTTATCCTTTTCCTTGTTTGTTTGTTTGCTATCAAAGCTGGGACCAGATCCCTGTACTGGATCTTAACGGGATTTCATGGAATTTCAGAGTATTTGCTGGACTCTCTATCAGGATAATTAAGCACATTATTTGATTCATTATTGATTTGTAGATGATATTAGTGTCCAGCTCTTCAGATTTAAAAAAAAATCTATATCTTGTATAGAATATAGTATATATAAAACTAAGAAGAACAACATGAACTTTGCATAGAAGTCAGTCTTAAAATTTGAATAAAGTGCATTTTTAAATAGCTTAATTGCACAACAAAATGTGCAAAGGGTCAAAGTGTGTGAACACTTTTGCCAGGCAGTGTGTTTCTAGTCAAGCTGACGTGCGCTCTGTGTCTTCAGGCGATGGTGCTAATGATGTCAACATGATCCAGGCGGCTGATGTCGGCGTTGGAATATCCGGTCAGGAGGGGATGCAGGTCAGAACTGATGTCTTTTGTTTCAAAGATGTTCCCCTAGTTTACTGACCTAAATACATCGTGACTTACATTTGTTATCTGCAGGCTGTTATGGCGAGTGACTTTGCCATATCTCGCTTCAAACACCTGAAAAAGCTCCTGCTGGTTCATGGGCACTGGTGCTACACCAGACTAGCAAACATGATCATTTACTTCTTCTACAAGAATGTGGTAAGTTTTCACGTGGATATTGTGTTTGAAGTCACCGTGTGCTGGTTAAATGAACATTTTGCATGGTTTCCTCTCAAAATCAGGCCCGATTTGAAGTTGTCCACCTGTCTCATGTGTGTCTCTCTGCTCTCAGGCGTACGTGAACCTGCTGTTCTGGTATCAGTTCTTCTGCGGCTTCTCCGGCACTGCCATGATAGACTACTGGCTGATGATTTTCTTCAACCTCTTCTTCACCTCCGCCCCGCCCATCATGTTCGGGATAATGGACAAAGACGTTTCTGCGGAGACACTGCTGGGACTCCCTGAGCTGTACAGGACGGGACAGGGCACAGGGGTCAGCCACAGTCTCACCTATCAGACAGCTTCATTCTCAGATAACTGGCTTTTTTTATAGCATGACCATATCTGGTCTAAAGTTATATGTTTCATATGAACCCTTAATATTAACTCTAGGATAAAATGTACAGAATACTTAAAAAGATAGAACTCTCATTTGTCTTCAATCTGTGTGTGTTTGTAGGAATATAAGTTTTCTACCTTCTGGACTGCCATGCTGGATGCCTTCTATCAAAGTCTGGTGTGCTTCTTCATTCCATACTGGGTGAGACAGAGATCTGAAACCTCTGATTATACAATTATAAAATGGTCCGATTACGTCTGAGTTGCTACCTATTCTACAACTTTGTGTCCATAACATGACTACATTCTTTCTTCTTGCAGGTTTATGAAGATTCAGACATCGATGTTTTTACTTTTGGGACTCCTTTGAACACAGTTTCTTTATTTACCATCCTCCTGCATCTGTCCATAGAGATCAAAACTTGGGTAAGTGCTAGACAAATGGGATATACTGACATATATGGGATGTATGAAATTTTATATTATACTATAGTTTCAGTAAGCATCCATTTGAAACTTAGTGTACTTATTACATAGTATACAAAAGCTTGTAGGTAATAATCTGTATTTTGGTGCTGCATGCATTGATTCTTTGTGTTTTGAATAGTGGAGAATCAGCCTGTATCCTGCAAAGAGGATAATTGTTGGCTGACAGGATTGCCTCTGATTTGTCACATTCTGGTTATCGGTCTTACACTTGTGTGTAATTGTCTGGCAGACGGTGGTTCACTGGGTGATCATGCTGGGCAGTGTGGCGGTGTACTTCATTGTGACCCTGGCCTACAGCGCCATCTGCGTTACCTGTAACCCTCCCTCAAACCCTTATTGGATCCTCCAGAGCCAGATGGCAGACCCCATGTTCTATCTTACCTGCATCATCACCACCGTGCTGGCATTGCTACCCAGGTATCCTCACTATAGCCATATTTAGTATGTCACGCTGTAAGCCCAATCAACCTGATAATTACATACTGGCACTGGTGTCGTAGTTGGGGGAACAGTAGTCCTGACTGTAAAGGGCCCCGCAGGATCTGGTCAATGCTTTTCCATGCCTCTTTATAAATAGTTAATACTTTCATTTCACAGTGTTCTGGTTTTGAAACAGGGTTTGGCTGAAATCGACAAAACTGCAAACAAATAAAACTTCCTTCACAGTATAATACAGCAACTGCTGAGTTGTGCTATCTGAGATAAACCGGAACAAGCAGGAACCCAAATTTGGTGAGGTTTTTCCTTTGCATACAAAAACAAAAACAGTCCTCCCGAGACAGATTTTGAACAGGGGACTACACTGGAAAAAGTGTGGTTATAACAGCTCTTGTATTTCAGCTTAGAGTATGTCTGATAATTGATCAAGAAATTAATGTGTTGAGCAAATAGATAGATGTTTGGCACAGATGGGACCAGAATGCTAGTGTTCATGGTAGGAATATGCAGCATTTAAGTGAGTGAAAGTGGTTTGATTTTAAATCTACACCTGTCAACACCACAGTGCTGCTGTAGAATTACAAGACAAAATTGAAAATCATGCATTTACTTGGCCATTGCAATGTGAAAATCACAGCCTGTTTGACTTCTGCCATAATGCCTGGTGTATACGTACACACTCTATTTTGCTTATGCATGGCTCTTTGGGCACGACAAGCACGGCACATTTGCAAAAAGCATTACGTACACACCAAGAAGCACACAGAATCCTGCCAATGATGATAGTATGGAGAAAAAAAATGGTGTGGGGGCCCAGAATCACCTCTTGTGCACTGGACTCAAAATTCCCAGCTACACCCCTGTCTGTTGGAGTGTGCATTTAACACATGCAGATAGTGAAGTGGTGATTGCTGCGGTGCATAGACAGTCTAAGCTGATTTATAATTAAATCATGTTAATTGTGAAGGTCAGGAATGACTGCACAGTCTTCCTCTCAGTGCTGATGCCTGTGAAAGAGCTGATATTTAGTGCGCTCAGAATGCTCTGATTTACATCAAAGAGACGCATATTTTTCACTGGCCTACTTTCCCACCACCACACTCTCTCCCCCAGGTACATGTTCCATGTGCTGAGGAACACGCTCGCCCCCTCCCCGCTTGTGCGAGCCAGGCATCTGGACCGGCTGGACCCCTCCGTTCGGGAGCAGTGGATCAAAGAGTGGAAGAGCTTCAGGGGTGCAGGGGATCTTTCTAAGTTGACAAGGTCTCCCACCCTGGAGACGACAGAGGACACCTCTCCCGCGTCTCCAAGCCCCTCTGATATCACCACGGCTGAAATCACTCTGAATGTCATTACTGAAAGCTATCAGAGCACCGTGCAGCTCTGAGCATCAGTAACCTGGTGATATGATGTCAACTTGACGAACATGGCAACACTTATTTATTCAACAAAATGTACAGCCTGTACAGATTTTGAACTGGCTCATATCTGCGATATG